>CAUYQG010233600.1:0-120247 GCA_963574415.1 Tarsius wallacei | reverse complement strand
ACCGCTGCATACGGGCCATCCACACAGCTCATAGAATGCCCCAATAAAGGAATAGCGGCCGAACCGTTCTGTTCAGCCTTCTGGGCCCAGATCACAAACCCCCTCCTCTTTGAAGCATGTGGGGAAAGGCATCAAAGAGGAGGGGGCATGTGATCTGGGCCCAGAAGGCTGAACAGAACGTTCTGGGCAGGGATCTGCTCCAGCCACCAGAGGGACCGTGCCCATGAGGGTGTGTGCAGTGCCTGAGTAATCCCAGCAGCTGCAGGGTAAGAATGCAGCAGAGAACAGGTGTCTGGGAGGGAGGAGATTCAGCCCCGGAGGAGGAAAAGAGCACAGGACCCCAGCCAGAGGAATGTATCACCAAGTGCAGCCCTGCTCTGGGCTCTCCCACTCAATAGAGTCACCCACTGGGACCCAGCTGGCAAGTGAGAAGAATGCCAAAGTACCCAGCAGGCCACCTGGAGACAGGGTGACAGCTAGGAGATGTGACATCTGTGCCCAGAGCCCACCCACGTCTCTGACCAGGGTGCAACCCTGCAGATGTGAAGCCATAGGGTGACTGGGGCTGGACATTCTCAGGCCTCTTCTCCGAGTCCCTTCCTTGAGTCAAGTCCATGAGACACTTTCCCAGCAAAGCCACGGTTCCTCCCCTGGCTGCCTTGGACTGGGCCACAACCACACAGGCCTCTCACCATGCAAGGCCTAGGTTCTCACTCTACCACCAAAGGGACCCAGCAATGAATGGGCAGGACAGGAGGAGGCCAGTGGGGAAGGGGAGGCACCACAGAGGAGAACTCAGGCTGTGGGCATGAAGGCAGGGCTCTCCAAACAAGCTGGGGGGCAGAGAAGGCATCCTGAGGAAGGAGTCAGGAGTGAGGACAGTGATCAGCGGGCACTGGGTGAAGGTCCTGCCCAGGCTGGGTGCCCAGGGCTTACCCAAAGCAGAGGTAACAGCCCATGTGCCTCAGTGGAAGCAAGCAGCAGGGGAGATCCCAGCACACCCAAGCAAGGCCAGAGAGCTGGTGTGGAGCAGGGGACACATAGCATCTGCTGTTGGGTGAATGGTGGTCCCACAAGACACTGGAGTCCTACCCCGTCCCTGTGAGATGGCACCTTCGCAGATGATCAAGATATGAGGTCACTAGGGTGGGCCCTAATCCAAGATGGCTGACATCCTTATAAAAGGGGGAAATTGAACCCAGAGATAGACACACAAGGAAAGACGTGAGGACACAGGGGTGAGGTGATGCAGACAAGCCACAGTGGCCTGAGGGTGCTGGATACCAAGGGAGGCAGAAATGGAGTCTCCTTCTCAGGCTACAGAGGGAACCAGACTTCTGGCCTCCAGAACTGTGGGACAATGAATTGCCATTGCGTAAGCTACCCAGTTGTGGAACTCAGCCACAGCAGCCTCTAGAAACTCATGCGGCATCTAACACCATGCAGGCTGGTGAGGCAGGCTGGAGCTTGGCGTGGGGCCTTGCAGGCCATGATTGGGGTCACAAACTTCATCCCAGGAGAGCTGGAAGGCCCCCAGAGCTAGAGAGGAAAGTGACACAGGCTGACTCTTACGTTTTTGTGGGGAGAATGAACGGTTAGTGTGGGGGTACAGGGAGACCAGGAGGAACCACCGAGGTGCCCGCAGGACAGAAGGGCAGGCGAGACAAGCCAGGGCAGGTGTGGTGGAGTGAGAGGGGACTCGGGCAATGCCACGCTTCCAGCTTCCACAGCAGAGGTAGCAGCAGCACGGCCAACCCGGGAGAAGCAGGGTAGGGGGACTCGCCCAGCCCCAGACACTGAGCTCACTCAGTGGCAGCAGCCCTTGCGGGAAGAAACCCCAAGCCTCTCGGCTGCCCCTGATGCTTCCTGAGAGCTGACTCGGCCAGGAGAGGGGCAGGAATAGGAATGTCCTGAGCTCTTGAGGGGAGCAGACCCAGACAGAGTGCTAGTGGACAGGATGGAACATCACGCCTGCCTCCTCGGGGCCTTGGCATGGCTGTCCCTTGGCACAATGCCCTCCATATCTGTCTGATGCACTTGTTTGGACACTGCAGGAACCTTCGATTCAGATGCCCCCAAAAGCTGATCTCCAGTGCTCCCCTGCAAATATGCACACCCCTCCTGACAGCCGACCTCTGGGCTGTTTCCAGCTCCTCCATCAGAGTCTGAGCTTTGGGGTGAGGACTGTGTCTCAGTCGTCACTGGGGTGTGCATGACTGTGCACATAGGCCTGGCACATCCCAGTAAATCTCAAGGACAGGGAGCAAGAGGAAGGCAGGGATGACCAGGGAGATGGGAGGAGTTAATATGCTTCTAGAAGGAAGACCGAGGCAAGAGGGAAGGGAGGAAGACACAAGGAATTAAGCTCCTTTAGGGAAGGGAGTATGGGAGGAAGCTGCATGGCTGGGTGGCACCCACTTCCTCTCAGAGCCCAGAACCCTCCATGGTTTTTCCCAGAAAGGCCTTGAGAGCTTTCCTGCTCTGCACATCAGCCTTCCCAAGGGCCCTTCCCCTGGTGTGATGAGGAGCCAGGTGAGGGAGTCACAAGCTATGGGAGTCCCAAGGAAAACTGACATCAGAGAGGGAACAAGAGACAAAAGCAGTGCCCTTCCCTAGAGCCCAGTCTTTTGCTCTGCCAAACGCCCATAAGACTCGGGGACACAGAGTCACTCCCACAGAGCCACTGCACTCACCTCGTGACTCTCTTCCTCCACCATGGGTCACTGGCCAGATGTCAAGGCCAACAACCAAGTATAGGGAATGCACCAAGAAGGCTGCCCAAACCCACCATGCCAACCCCACCGCAGACTGTGCATCCTATCCAGAGATCAGAGTGGAAGGCAGGACCCTGCCTGGTGAACTAACCTTTCAACAGCCCAACAGGGGCGTGTCCATCAGTACCTTCTGAATTGTCAGAGAAAGATGAATTCATGGCAATGATCTCCTGTTAGGTGTGTTTCCACAAGCTACACCCATGACTACAGGAATTCTCTCGCTCTTTCATAACTGACCATTTCTGTGAGAGAATATGTGTTTGTTCTCTGGCAACCAGAACATTCCATTAACTGGAACATCTCACTCTTGACCCACATCAGAGCTTGATTCCATCCACCTTATCCACCCATGGCATACCAGAAATTGTGACCTTTTAGGATGACTCACTACAGCGCCTATCAGGATGCCCTACTGGGCCCCCACTGGGGTCTTTAAATAATACACACAGCTCATGTTCTTTTCATTGAAGTTCAATCCTGGGCTGGCCCTAGGACAAAGCCAGGGTGACTTGGTAGCCAGTAAGGCACAAATAACTTTGCCTTATATTGGACTCAACTCTCCAGGCACAGTGCTTGACTCAGCCTCCCTTGGAAGATTTTTACTTCCTCCAATGTTTGTTCCCCCTCCCGGCCCTAAGGAGGCCATCTGGAGGCTGGGCATCACTGACAAAATCGCTGGCTTTTCTTAGCTGCCAAAAGTGAGAGCACTTCAGCAAAACAACCCTGGCCCTGGACATCTCTTCTGAAAGCAGACTCCCTTTCTCTGAAAGATAATTTTAAGAAGTGTGTAATATTTATCTCATACGTGAATCTCAAACAAGGTGCTGAGATTTTAATTCCATCCCTGATAACATAAGAGATGTAGCAAACAAGGGAAACTGTATCACCTAAAAGCAGACAGTGCAATTAAACCCCTTGGCCCCTAGTGAGGATCTTCAAACTATTGTTGAGGTGGGTCTTTTCCACTCTGCAAAGGGAGGAAGCAAGACCAGAACATGGACTTTAGGGTCTGTGGTGGACAGCCCTAAGATCGTCCCCAATTATTCCCACCTCCAGGTATTCGTGCCCTCGCCCAGTCCCCTCCCCTTGAATGTGAGCAGAATGTGTGTTCTGCTCCTAACCACCAGAGCAGCAGAGGTGGGGATGGCACTTCCAGGACCCATTTACATATGGCTGTAACTCCTGTCTTGCTAGCAGACTCTCTCCCTTGATGGCTTCAATGAAGTAAGCAGCCATCTCAGGGGGGCCCATGGGTCCAGGAACTGAGGGTGGCCTCCACCCACAGCCAGCAAGGAGCTGAGGTCCCCTGTCCAACAGCCTCTGAGGACCTGAATCCTGCCAACAACCATGTGAGCTTAGAAGCAGGCCTTGCCTCAGTCGAGCCTTCCTATGAGACTACAACCCCACTGATACCTTGATTGCTGCCTCACAAAAGACCCTGGAGTGGAGGACTCAGCTAAGCCAGGCCTGGATTCCAGACTCACAGAAACTGTGAGATATTAAGTATGAGTCATACAAAGCCACTCTGTGTGTGGTTAATGTGTTACACAGCAACAGATAACTAAATACCAAGTCAGACAAATCTGAGTTCTGGTCCTCAATCCATTTTACTCTATCTTTACTAAATGTGTGATTAAAATAGCTACTCAATATCTTTGATCCTCTGTTTCCTCATCTGTATGTAAAATGGTGATAATAAGCATACCTATCTCAGAGTTGGTTGCAAGGGTTAAATGAGACAATTGGTCAAAAGGGTTTAGCATTCTTCAACTTAGCTGTTCTCAACTAGGGTTCTCTGAGGGAGTTAAGTCCTCACGCCCCCACCAGCATCCATGGTAAGAAACAAACTTCTCTCCTGGGCATCAGGATGGTACTAGCTATGCACCCTCCTTGTAAGAATTGAGGAAAAGGCCACCCACATCATTTTCTGTGCATCATTTACCAAAACCCTAGGTAAAAAGGCAGCAAGTGAGTGTTCAGTGAATGGTAACTATATCTTTTGTTACTGTTGTATATGACATCAGAAGCCTTGATTCTCCAAAAGTAGACATTCAGTCATGTCTGGTCTGACATCAAGGGACCCTCATAAGCCCCCTTGATGCTACAGAAACAGCTATCCACTCCGCCCACCAATTAGCTCAGAAGAAGACAGATCCCAGAGTAATTTTTAAAAAACAGTGCTTCTTGCCAATAGCAAGCATTCTTCCTATGTGTTTTGGGCTCAGAGTTTCATCCATGTTAACTCTCCAGGACTCTCATTTGGCAGGACAGAAATTAAAATCATCCCCCTGCCTGCTCATTGCCATCCTCTTCAGGGATTATACTGGTTCTGGAAAGAAGAGAAGGGGGTGGGAGGTCAAGGGACTGGTGGTTTGTGCCTCTCATGTTTAATGCCCGGGGTCCCTGCATGTTGACTTCTGGGTGGCTTCAAGCAAAGCCCTCCGCACCGGTGTCCATCTAGGTCCAGGTTTAGACAACAGCTGGACAGAAAGGTGGGGTTGCAGCCATTCCACAGTGGCTCTTGATTGGTTTTGGGGAGAGACTGCACCAAAGGAGTCATTTTAATGAAACAGATCAAGTGCAAGCAAGTCTTCAGAGAAAACAGAAAGCATTTAATCCTTTAATTTCTGAAATTTGAACCGACATCAGGGGTCCTCGGAGAGCTTGTGAAGTAAGGCGATTCCTGCTCCCTAGACCCCAGGCTGTGTGTGAACTGCACGGGTATCTGGGAAATACAGAAGTTACTGGCTTAACAAATGATTTCTCATTCCACACAAAGATAAACTCTGTTCATTACACATGCCACACTCTGCTCTTCAGCATAAAAATCAGCTTCTGAAGTCAGCTCATCTTCTGACAAACACGGCTTGTTAGACGGATGGGTCTGCGCTCAGTGTGTCTGAATGGCAAACTCTCCATTACGTTCCATTCCCTTCCATCGAGGTCTCCTGCTTCAGTCCCTGACACACAAATGGTTCTGGGGCCACCAAGCCATATTCCCCACTTACGATGTTTAGTACGTGTTTACAAAAGCAAATGAGATGCTATTTATCTGACACGCCAAGACATGCATTTTTAACAATAAAAGATTTCAAACAATGTATAAAAACACAGCCATAAATATCTCTGACTCCAAAAACCACCTTTTGAGCAGAATCAAAAGCATCAGAGAAAGCGGTAGGCTAAGAGATTGGAGTCTCATTCCGACCAGTGCTTACTCTGGCTCTTTCTGCTCTGGGAATAGCTCGTTCGGGTGTACCCTCCGGTGACAGCAAGAACAGTGGAGACATCCAGAGAATATTTTCCCAGCAATCAGAGCTGGTTGTCCCATCAGTAGACACGGGCATATGAGGATTTGAGCTACGGATGCTCTGAGACCCGAGCCGCCCACACGAGTCAGCCCGTCATCCAGGCTTGGAGGTAATGAAGCCTTTGTAAGCCAACACCTTGGCTGAAAATGCTGATTAAATTAGTCAGCCAAAGGCCCAGTGAGTCCCTAAGGGGCTGGGACACAGAACAGAGAAGTTGTGTAGGAAGAATAAAAAGCCAGGGAAGTTCAAAGGGCTGTCTGAGCAAGGCAGGCCTGGTAGGGACAGAAGAATGACAGCACGAAGGGTCTCGAGAATGAGACCAAAGATGGAGGCTTGAAGCAGTAGGGAGGGCCGACCATCCCGAGGGCCAGGGGGTTAGAAACATAAGGGAGGAGGAGCGGGACGCTGAGTGAAGATAAATTAGGGCTGAGATACGCTGATTTTCAAGTACAGTAAAAGCTCTGCCTTAACGGATCTCCCCTTCTTCAAGGAGTTAGATCAACCAACTCTCCAGTCCTGCCATAAAACCCAGAGCCCGAGGCCCACCCTCAGCTCAGCACTGGAAGGCAAGAGGCTGTGGTGGGCTGGAGGCAATGGTGCCCACCAGGAGAGCCAGTTATTACATTTTCAGGGGGTTTTTGAGCCAGTTAGGTGGTTCAACCATCTGTAACTTGAAATCAGCCATGGTGGGAGTATTTACATCATGGGAATTGGCAAGTGCTACGATGTAGCAACCCTTCTCACCATTGTAATCTATTTGCCAGCACATGGACCACAGGTAGTGATTACTCTCCAGGCTATCCTATGCCTCTTGCTCCATTGATTGAGTTTGTATGTATACCAAGAGTCAGCTACGCTTATTCCCAACCCTGTTTGCGCTGGCTGAACTCTTTATTATAATTACATAAATAAATTAAGTACACATAGGATAATGAAACATGAGTAGAAAAAGAAAGTGTTGTTTCTATGAAAACTAAGTCAAATACTTAAAAAGACTCAATAAAAGTAAGATGCTTTAAAAATGCTGATCAATTAAAAGGGATTGATTCAACTCTAAAATATTGGGAAATCATAAGCTCTAGAAAAATCCTGAGCTCTGATTGCTTCACCATGTCCAGAAATTCCCCTCCACTTTGAAGAAATCTAGGCTGGAAGTTGTAGGCAAGGTATTACAGGCTGGGTGCAGTGGCTCACGCCTACAATCCCAGCACTTTGGGAGGCCAAGGTTTTGCCTTAGCCCACGGGTTCAAGACCAGCCTGGGCAACTTGGTGAACCCTCATCGCTACAATAAAAATAAAAAATAATTAGCTGGGTACAGTGGTACGTGCCTGTAGTTCCAGCTACCTGGAAGGCTGAGGAAGAAGGATCACCTGAGCCCAGCAGGTAGAGGCTGCGGTGACTGTGAGCATGCCATTGCACTCCAGCCTGGGTGGCAGAGTGAGACTTCAACCCCCGCCCCCCAAAAAAGGCATTACAAAGAGATGGAACTCACCCACAAACAGCAGGTCCCACACCAAGGACAAGCAAGGAAACCTTGGCCCTACATCAAAAAAATGGGTAAGGGCCAGGCTCAGTGGCTCAGCCTGTAATCCCAGCACTTTTGGAGGCCAAGGCGAGTGGATTGCCTGAGCCAGTGGGTTTGAGACCCACCTGGGCAACTTGGCAAGACCTCATCTCTACAATAAATAAATTAAAAATTAGCTGGGTGTGGTAGCGCACGCCTGTATTTCCAGCTACTTGGAAGGCTGAGGTGGAAGGATCACCGGAGCCCAGCAGGTTGAGGCTGCGGTGGCCGGGAGCATGCCACTGCACTCCAGTCTGGGCGTCAGAGTGAGACTCCAACTCAAAAAAAGAAAAAAAAGAAAAAAACAGGTAAGTCAGTGTCCATGTATAGGTTTTAAGTTGAAATTCTTAACTGTGTACCTGTAATTATTATGATTCTCTACTTTAAGTGATTTCTTGCAAGTCAACTGATGAATGCCTCTGCCTAGTTGGATCAACAGGCAAGTCCTAGAAATCATCCTCCAAGAGGTGGCAGTTGATGGCATGGGAAGCAGGAGGCAGGGGACAAATGTCATAGGGAGAGAGGACTTAGAGGCAGGAAGGTATGATATTTAATCATACGTGGCAATCTGACTAGGCCATGGGGTACTTGGATATTATGGGTGTGCATATAAGAGTGTCTGGGGATGAGATTAACATTTGAATCAGCCTGAGAAAAGCAGGTTGCCCTCCTTAATGTGGGTGGGCCAAATCCAATCAGTTGAAGAACTGAATAGAACAGAAACCTGACTCTCCCATGAATAAGAGGGAACTCTCCTGTCTGACTGCCTGGAGCAAGGACATCAGTCTTTTTTGAACTCTGAAGTCACAATAAAACTAGACTCTTCTTGGGTCTTGAGCCGACTAGTTTTTAGACTAGAACTCACACCATCCACTCTCCTGGGACTCAGGCTTTTGGACTCAGACTGGCACTCACAACATCAGCTCTCGTGGGTGTCAGGTTCTCGAACTCAGACTGAAACTCACATTATCAGGTCTCCTGGGTCTCAGGCTTTCAGACTCAGACCGGAACTCACACCATCGGCTCTCCTTGGTGTCTTGCTGACTGCAGTTCCTGAGATTGTCCAGCCTCCATAATCGCATGAGACAATTTCTAATAAAAAAAACTCTTTGTCTCTGTATAGGTGCACAGACACACAAGCACATCTCAGGGTCTGTGTCTCTGGAGAACCCTAACGCCAGAGATACCTGGGATGCAGCGGCTCACCCTTCCCTCCTCCCACTGCCAGTGTGGTTTGGGTGTCTGCAACTCCCCTAGACATGAACTCTGAGCCTTGTGCCTTGGCACAAGCCGGGTGCTCTGTGGAATCAACGGAAGAGGACTCTGACAAAGGGGCCATCAGTCTGAGGTCAAATAGTGCCAAAGACCGAGGGGAGTAGGGATGGAGAAAGAGTCCCTGCATGCCACACGCCCATTGGGTACAGCTGTGGGGGCAGGGCTGGGAGGCAGGGCTGGGAGATCAGCCCTGAAGAATCAGACACCCTGACTTACGGACTGAGGAAAGGAGAAGGCCTGTAGAGCCAAAGTCCAGGTTTCCTGTAGTTAGTCCACTATTTTTGTCCTCCCAGGTAGTCTTGGACCAAAAGTGCAGAGAAGTAAAAACTCCTACGTCAAAGTGACCTCACTTTTGCCAGGCGTTCAGATGCAAAGAGCACTCACTCCTTTCCATCTGTTACATTTTTGAAGCATAAAATATATTACTAACGTGAGAGAATATCATTAAAGGTTAATTATGAGAAACTTAAAGGTTATTTTTGCATATCTCACCTCTTGGACAAAAGCCGCTTCCTCATTACCATGTTAGAATATAAATTAATCTGTAAAGCATTTAAAATGCCACAAACTCTTTGCCTTTATTATGATGTTAAGTAACATGAATAAGTATGTGCTGCCCTGGTCTGTCTGTGGTGGGTGGTCTTGCCTGAGACCCTCCTTCCTCTCTCTGTGGCCTCAGATCCTTTTCTCTGGACCAAGGGCAGCCAAGTGGAGATGGCTCCTCTCCAAGGGGTCTGTGTCTGTCTCCTCTATCTGAGTGTCTCCCTGCCCCTCCCCTTCTGATCAAAGGGGCCACACAGGCATGAGGCCAAAGGCACACAGGGTGCCAACCCAAGCGCACCTCCAGTGCTTATCCCATGGCCAGCCACGGTCTTCTGACCCTGGGAGCCAATGTGGATACCGGGCCTCCCGCTGATCCAGCCACTGTCTGTGGCTTCTGACAGAAAAGGATGATTCCGGCCTTAATAAAGTTAGACTGGGTTTCACTGAATAATTTATCTGCACACGTTGCATTTCAGGAAGTTGCTGCTTCTTGTGCTGATGCTACGCTTTCCTGGGGTGAACCAGGCGCCCCGTGTGAGAGGACCAGAAAAGACGGGCCAGCGTCCCCAAAAAGGGAGAAGCGAGACTGCCCAGAAGGTTCCACCAATGGGGCGAGAGAACAGCATGAGGAAATGTGTCAACACCCTCAACAGGGCAGCCCACAAAAGCAGGAGGCCTGAACCCCAAGCAACCCTACTCCCCTGCAAAGACCAGAGGCCTGGAACAATGAAGAAATACACAAAGGGCCCCATGACCAAAGCGCCGTCTCCTGCCCTCCACATGAGAGCAGTGAACAAACAGCCCAGAGATCTGGGGCCCCTGAGGAGCATGAGCCAAAGGGGACAGGTCAGCGTGACAGTGATCCCATCCCCTGCATGTCCAGGTTGAGACTGAGCAAGAGGCTGCTGTCCCTAGCCTATGCTGCCATAAAGGGAGAGAGACATAAGATAGGGAAGGGGCGGACCCAAAGCTTGTCAAAAGCAGCCAGCATCTGCTGGGCATCTGTAGGGAGAAGGATCTGGAAGCCAAAAGGAAGAACGTTCAATCTGAAGTCAGATCTGGGGTTGGTGTTCAACTCTGCCAATTATCCGTCACGTAAGCTTGGGCAGGTCACTTAATTCTTCATGGGCTGCCTATAAAATAGAAAAAATACTCTCTACCTTTGTCAGTTATAATGAGGAGAAACATGGCGGCATGGCCAAAGTCATTGAAGAGTCCAAGAGAACTAGTCAAAAGGTGGATATTACTAAAATTATCTATAGAAATCTTAAGGGAAACAAAGGAAGAGGTTAGCCCGTGTCTCCAAGGGGCCTATCATCCAATATTCTAAAAGGAGGAGAATTGGTTTGAATGAAGTCAGAGGGGAGAGATGGCCACAGGGGCCAGCCCAGCAGCCACTGGCTCTATGCAGCAGTTCTGCTGCTGAGACACACAAATGTCCCACGTAGGGCCCAGGTGTGGGTTAATATGATACAACCCCTACCTCCTGCCAGAGATGCCCACACATTCAGACCAAAAACAAAGATATACAATGATCACAGTAGTCATGACCTTTTATGGGTTGCTTTCTCATCTACATATTCTCTCATTTAATCCTTACAACTGCCCGGGAGATTTGTGTTCATGAGCTCATTGTACAGGGGCTCAGAGAGCTGAAGCTACTTGTCCACCATTCATCTGCTGTCATTCTCTTAACTCACTGATGGCAGAGTTAAGAGGGGCCCAGGCCCATCTGCAAAGATCACATTCTTTTTTCTTCTCAATTTCAATAGCTTTAGGAGGTACAAATGGCTTTTGGTTACATGGATGCACTGGATAGCAGCCTTAAGTATACCTCACCATCCCCACCTGTGCACATTGTACCCAACAGGTGACTTTTTCATCCCTCCTTCCCCTCTTCCCCTCCCCTCCCTATTCTGAGTCTCCAGGGTTCATTACACCATCCTCTAAGCCTTTGCAGCTCCTTAGTTTAGCTTCCACATAAAAGTGAGAACATGCAGTACTTGATTTTCTGTTCCTGTGTTAGTTCACTTAGGATAATGGTCTCCAATTGTATCCAGGTTGCTGCAAAAAACATTATTTAATTCTTTTTTGTGGCTGAATAGTATTCCATGGGGTGTGTGTGTGTGTGTGTGTGTGTGTGTGTGTGTATCACATTGCTATTATCCACTTAGGTTGATTCCACATATTTGCAATTGTGAATTGTGCTGCAATAAACATACAAGCGCAGATATATTTTTGGTATAACAACCTCTGATCCTGTTCCTTTGGGTAGATGCCTAGTGGTGGGATTGTTGGATTGAATGGTAGATCTACTTTTAGGTCTTTGACAAATTTCCATATGGATTTCCATAGGGGTTGTACTAATTTACACTCTTACCAACCATGTGTAAGCGTTCCCTTTTCACCACAGCCACACCAACAGTAGTTTTTTAATAAGGGCCATTCTGACTGATGTAAGGTGGTGTCTCATTATAGATTTAATTTGCATTTTCCTGATGATTAGTGATGTTGAGAACTTTTTCATATATTTGTTCGGCCCTTTGTATACTTCTTTTGAAAGATGTCTGTTCATGTCACTTGCCCATTTTTTTAAAGAGGTCATTTGCTTTTTTCTTGCTGAGTTATTTGAGTTCTTTGTAGATTCTGGATATTAGTCCTTCGTCAGATGTACAGTTTGCAAATATCTTCTCCTATCCTGTGGGTTGCCTGTTTACTCCGTTGATGATTCCTTTTGCTGTGCAGAAGCTTTTTAGCTTAATTGAGTCTCACTTAGTTTTGTTTTTGTTGCATTTGCAAAGCCCACACTCTTAAAATTATACCAGACTGCCTGCTCAGGAAAGCTCTCAGTGGTTTTCTTGTCAATACAAATTTCCATAAAATCAGGAACAGTGAAGCCAGGGCAATGACAGGAGTGGGAAGCAGAATAATGCCCACCCCTTCCCCCACCCCAAGTTGTCCACGTGCTAATCCCCAGAACCCGTGAATCCATTGGGCTATGTGGTAAGGGGAATGAAGGTGGCAGGTTGGACTAAGATTGTCAATCAGCTGAGCTTGAGATGGGGAGATGATTCTGTATTATCCGGCTGGGCCTGATATAATCACAGGGTTAAGAGAAGTAGAAGAGGGAGGTGGGAAAGAAAATCAGAGAGATGCTCCACCACCAGCTCTCAGGATGGACCAACAGCCACAGAATGTGGGCGGCCTCCAGCAGCTGGACAAGGTCAGGGAGTAGATTCTCCCTGGAGCCTCCAGGAGGGATGCAGCTGTAATGACACCTCGATTTTAGCCCAGGGAGACCTGGGTTGCTCATCGAACACACACACGGTAGGAGAGTGAGTCTGAGTCATTTTAAGCCATTATGTTATTGGGATGTGTCACAGAGATGACAGGAAACTGCTACAGTGGGGAGGCATTTGGGAAGAACAATCACACAGAGTCCCTAAGCTGGGAGGTTCAGGGGTCGTTTTCTGTGAATGTAGGGAAAGGACCGACCCAAAGGGACCTCAGCTAAGCCCAAGGAGCAGGGCTGCCCCTCTGAGATCAGAGGACACACCAGTTTCCTTGAGGAGGTGGGAACCCGACCCAACTTCGAAGAACACTCATTCACCTGCCTCGAAGTGAACAGCAGCCGTCTGTATGGCGCGGTCCTCCCAGGCTGCTGATGAAATATTACAAGAGAAGCACCCACTCTCCCCTGCAGCAGGGCTGAATAATTCATGGCGGACTCATTTGAATGAAGCGGCAGAAGGCAGGGAGCCGAACTGGGTCAGGCCGGCCCGGCCTGCCTGAGCCACTCAGCTATTAGGTCATTTTAAAACAAAAGGGATGAGCCGTTGCAAGGATTAATCACTGGCTCCTCGGCTCTCCTGAAGCACAGTGGCTAAAAATCATTGCAAATCGATGTCTATTAAACTGCCTCTGAACATTCCAACCCTTCAGGAAAAGAAACTTTAAAAAAAAAAGGGAGGGGGTACAGAAAGTCCTAATGGGCTGGATAAAGGGTTCCATGGCCCGGGAACTGTGCTCTGCTCCATGTAACAGGAGCTCCAGCAGCTGCCAGAAGAAAGGGATCCAGATTTACGAAGCAGATGAAGCCATCACCTGGAGCCCAGGAGTGCGATCCAGGAGGAGCAGGATGAATCACTTGCAAGTTAGACAAACCGAATGTAGAGCCACCGCAGGCCACCTCGAGCTCAATTCCAGAATGACCCATGCTCCCTTTCAGGCTCACCATAGGCGGGAGAGTCACTGAGCCCACAAATTTGCCCCCACAGGACCCTGAAGATATAGGGCTAAGCCCACCCCAGCAGTGAAATCGCCTGGTCAAGCCAACCCCACACTGGGCGTCAGACTCCACAGGCTCCTCTGCCAGCGTCCCCTCTGATCACCTCATCTGGACACTGGATGTTGTCTGAGAAGGAAAGGACTGGGGTGAAGAAACACCACCACCACCAACCCCAGCCCCCAAACACTAAGGAGGCCCTCACTCGAGCAAACAGGACAATTCATCTGCCTGTCTCACTGTCACATCTTGATTGGTCGTCTACAGAGCTGTAACTATAGAATGTCTCTTTACAGATCGCTCAGGGATAACAAATGGATTTCAACACAAGTGCTATCTCTGATCAATGAGCAGTGGCCACCTGAAACAGGAGCTGTGTTAGGAAGGATTCTGAGGCTAAACCCAGCTCGCAGGAAGCCATGTCATGGGTAGTGATGTCTTTGTTGGGCATTGATTGATCACACATATTTGCTATTCCTGAATCCAATTCAGCCATTGTAAGAAGGAAACTGGGTCCCAGAAAGGCAAAAACTCCTTGGGCCATATCACCCAGAAGGTGAGTTCTGATGACATGATGAGCTCCCAGTTCAGGGCATGTTCTTCCTGTGCTTCCCACCAGTCAGTCCTTCCATGCAATGCATGATGGTAGGCAGTGTCTAAGCAAACCCCCAGTGAACCCTGCTCCTGGAATTTGCACCCTAGGGTGATCCCCGCCCCTCCTCCCTTTGACATGAGCTGGACCTGGTGGCTCACTTTGAAGAAACAGATTGCAGCCAAGGAATAAGATGACACTCGCGAGATTCATTTACAGAGAGCCTTTGGTTTTGGTCTTGCCACCCTCTCACAGTCTCTTGCTAACTGGCTCTGATGAAGCAAGGTGCTGTCTCTGAGGGGCCCGTGTGGTAGGAACTGATGGCCAGGTGATGGCTTCATCTGCTTCGTAAATCTGGATCCCTTTCTTCTGGCAGCTGCTGGAGCTCCTGTTAACATGGAGTAGAGCACAGTTCCTGGGCCATGGAACCCTTTATCCAGCCCATTAGGACTTTCTGTACCCATGGCCAGTGAGAAGCTGAGCCCCTGAGTCCAACAGCCCACAAGGAACTGAATCCTCCCACAGCCACATGAATGAGCTTGGTCAAGTTGAGTCTTCAGATGTGGCTGCAGCCATGGTGCCCCCTTGACTGCAGGCACGGGAGAGACCTAGAGGCAGAGGACCCTTGACCCACAGACATGGTAAAACGATAGGTATTTACAATTTAAGTCGCTAAGTTTTGAGGCAATTGGCTACACAACAACAGATAACTAATATGATAATCATAAATATCTGTTGGATGAATAAATAAATGAGCTTGGCCTCCTGTGTACGTTTGACTCTCTTGACCACCACCTACAACTCAATGCTCTTCTCTGTTTAATGCTGTGACCTGGATCCTCTTTCCTCTCTGAATCTTGTGACATGTCTCCGTGCTTTCCTCTCTGAATCTTGTTTATGCCAAGGGTCATTGAATCATTTTTTGATAGTCAAGAATAACATGAGACTTCAGGCCATTGAATCCTTTTTTGATAGTCAAGAATGACATGAGACTTCAGGTCAAATGCACAAACGTACAAGTAGAAGTGAGGAACAACTGGGCTGTGTAAGTTCAGAGCCCTGGGCCAACTGGGACTGCTGTTCTGAAGCGATTCCAGGGGAGATCTTCATAACAAACACACCAGTAATACTATGCCCTAACTGCTTAATGCACTTCACTTGCTCGTTCCTCACAATGATTGGCACTGTTATTATCCCCATTATTCAGATGAGGAAACCGGGGCACAGAGGGTGGGTAACTTGCTGCCACTAAATGGCAGAACTGGGCTTCAGATCCAGAGCCTGGCTCTTGACCACCACGCACTTGGGTACGGATTCTCTTAACCGACCTCCAGCTCTACAGAGGGTTTCCCACTCTCAGCACTACTGATGTCTGGGGCTAGATCATGCTTTGACGTGGAGGCTGCCCTGTACTCTGTAGGTGGTCACCAGCATCAGTTGCCTCCACCCACTAGATGCCAGTCGCCCGCCCCCTCCCACTGTGACCACCAAAAATGTCTCCAGACATTGTCAATATCCCAGAAACCAGGGGATCAGGTGTATCCTTGGTTGAGAAGCACCACTTTCAAGTATAGCAAGAAGTCAGCACAATCCCAGTGACCCACAGGGTTACCTTGTAAATGCTTCCACTCATGATCTCGTGAGCTTCCCAGGTGCAGTGGACAAACAGGCTCGAAGTAGACAAGCAGAGGCTGGGGCTTGGCCTGGGAAAGCCCTCAGCTCACAGAGCCTCCCAAGATACTCAACAAACAGAGCCATGCTGTGCCCTAGAGGGCGGCCCTGCAGCACAAGGCGCGGATCTGGTGGCGTCGGCTCTGCCTGGCATTCAGCCCTTGCCAGGCGCCAACAGACAGAGCATAAAAAAGACATCCCAGCAGCGCCCACCCCTCCGGGAAGCTGCTCTTGCCGGGATGTTTGGCTTCTATTCCTTCTCCTTGCATCCCATGGCCTCTGCAACCTTATCATCATTTATGTCAAAGCCACCAATTAATCTGCTCTCTGTAAGGCTTAAAGATGAGAAAGGTCCAAGTGTCGTCTCTCCTATCCCCCGTCAGGGCACACCGTCCCCTGCCAAAGTTCACAGTTTTCTGATTGAAATTCACCCGTACAAATGTTGCTGTGCTGTTTTTCCCAATGAAATCAATTGAATCCAATTGATCTTGGCCCTGCTTTGCATTCCTCCTACAGCTCCAAGCGTGGGCACGGGCACACACGCACACACACACGCGTGCGCGCCAGGTTCTACTGTGTGTGCTGTCTGGGAACTGCTCTCCAGTCATCTCAGATATGCGTGATTTGTCTTGCCAATTAGATTAGGGGTCATGTTTTCTACTGCCTTTGTAACCCCCACAGTGCCTACTACCAGCCTATGCACGCAGCAGGCACTCAATAAAGGCTTGTTGAGGAATGCTAGACATTATAGAGTTGCGTTTCAAGGCCCCCGGTCCCCATCCCACCTGCCACTGACATCCCTGATGACACAGGCTGTCCCTGGTGGTTTCTACAACATCTCCCCAGAGGCAGCCACTTCCGTCTACAAGTGAGTGATAGTATCTTATCCTCCAAATTAACAAGACCACTATCCCAAACCAGATCTAATCCTGGTGCCTCCCTGAGTCATGCCAGAAAGTTAAGATATTAAGCCATCTGCCTGTTGGAAGCCACTTTTCAAGCCAATTAGGGATAATTTTAGGAGAGCAGGTTCATGAGATGCAACATCAAATGCTCTCCTCTGAAATGAAGGCTTACCGTAGGATCAACTTCCTCAGAGCAAACAAGTTTCACTGGAAAATTCTAATGAACACTTGGTGAAGCGAAGAAACACTGTTCCACAGGGTTATAAATACTCCCAAGTGCTCCACTCCTCGGGGGCGGCTAAAAATTATCTTAGAACTAAGAAAGACACTGAATTTGAAAAAAGCACTCAGATGTGGAAAAGAAAGACCTGGGCTCTAGTCCTAACTTCTGTAGCTAATTAGCTGAGTGACCTTGGCCAAGGAACATAATCTCCAAGCCTCAGTTTCCTCATTCATGAGCAGAGGGAAGTGGCTGGACTGGAGAAAGGCTGTGTTTGAGACACGGCCCGCTCTTGATTTCTCTCTCACACTCCCTCTCTCCTTCTCTCTCTCTCTCCCTCTCTTTCTCCCTCCATCACTCCCTCCTTCTCTCTCTGTCTTTCTCTCCCTTCCCAGTCCAAATTTTCTCCCTTCCTCCTTCCTTTTCTCTCCCTCTCTCTCTCTCCCTCTCTCTCTCTCTCTCTCTCTCTCTCTCTCTCTCTCTCTCTCTCTCTCTCTCTGCCTCATTATACCCCTGGGCATTACTTTGCAGAGCTGTTAAGAGGATTGAGATCCCAGATTTGAATGGGCGTTGCAAGTTATAAGCAACCTTAAGGTACAAGGTCTGTGCTCTAAGCAGTTTTATAAATTAACATAAACCAGTTCTATGAGACATCAGATAGCCAGAAAACACAAGCAAAAATGGAAACCATAGTTAACTCTTGATTGAGAGTCACAGCAGAAAGGAACTCAGGGCACCCACCTCCTAACCTCTGTGGGAAATCCACAAGTTATTTTAAAATCGAGAGGAGGCACATGCACCTCACCATTCTTTTACCAGGAGGTACCCCGCCCCACATCTGGTTTGGACGAGTCTTAAATAGTGTTGCAATTCCTGAGCAAACAAGAAGCTCAAAGCACCAGTGGGAAGCTCAGTGGAAGGGAGGAAAGGCCTCCTCCCTCCACACCGCTCACCAGGTGCCCTTAAGTCCCCAGCAGACTCAGGGATTGTTTAAACCAATAGCAACACCACTTCTGTGAAACCAGACCCTTTTCCACATGATGAGCGCTCCAACTCTCTGGCAGGGGGTAAACTCACAAAGCAATGACCTTAACTTACTAAATTAATTCCAAAGCACAATTGTTTTCAATCTTCATTTAAAAATCAACCTTCGTTAATCTAGATTTAATGACATAGGAAATGGAAATTCCCTTAATAAAATAAGTTATGAATATTTATCATCCCCTTTTACCTGAAAATTGAATAATTCATCAATTAACTTTACTATTAATTATTTAATGCAAAATTAATAAACTGCAAAACTCATATGTATCCTTGCAGACCCTCTGGCACTGGATAAGGAAATTAAGCACCAAGAGATACCAATGCTAAGGAGAATCCCAGACATACATTGCTGGGACACATGGGGTTAAGGCTGGAATTCTTCTAGAAGGAACAGAACCGAACCACTTACTCATACAGTGAAGGGGGTATTTTTTTCTCACCTTAGAATTCTGGGCCACAGCTATAAAAGAACTCAACGTTTGGCAATTATTTCTAGAGAGCAATTCTTCCATGCATTCTCTCTGTTATCTGTCACCATCCTCACCATCCAACACATTTTTCTAATGTGAAATAAGCCCGCGATGTGAAGCCACCCCACGCAGCAAGGCCCCTCACCCTGGACACCACTTTCTCCCCTGAAGCTTCAATCAGGACCCCGATTTGAAGAAGAGGAACTGAGCACACAAAGATGAGAGTATGGGTACAGAGCATGAAGGGACGATGGGACAGAGGGAATGACATCAACCAAGTGCTAAGCAACAAGCATCCAAGTGGAACCAGAGCTTGGAAGCGTGGAACCACTGGGCACCCAATGCCCCAAGGTAGCCTGGTTCATTGGCAGCTCTTCTGCCCCTCCAAAACCATCAGGCCAGACCCCACTGTGTCTTTTGGGGTGTCTGACAGGAAGCAGCTGACAGGACATGGATGCCTTCAATGGGCAGTGTCTGGGTCTTCCCATCAGTAAAATGGGCATCTACAGAGGCATGTGTGAGCTCCAGGGTTCTTTCTACTTCTTTTCTTTAACTTTCAGTTCATTCTCCACCCCCAGAGCAATGAGGACAAGAGCATTAAGTGTATCTACTCATTTCATTGCCCTGTTCAACACCCTCCGCTAGAAACCCTGGGGTACCCAGCATCCATGTCTGTAACCTTTTCTCCCTAACCTCCCTAGGCCCATCCCCCCTATTTCTCCAACTCTGTGGCTGGTCCCTCTCCCTGACCATCACCACCTCCAGCCACAAGACCTTCTGTCTTTTCTCACACTCCCCTTACTGCCTCAGAGCTCCCCCCTGCTACTATAGCCACGGGGATAAGGTGCTTTCCTGTGAGCGCGTGTACACACACACACACACACACACACACACACACACACACACACACACATAGATACATATCACGTCAGGTCCCTGCCCAGAGCTCAACCCCTCAGGAAGGCAACTGCCTTTCCCCAACCCCCCTCACTAGAAGGGCAGCCTCTCCCTGCACGTGTCCCCTGTCACACTCCTCAAAGTTACCATGCCCCTAAATTCTGTCTTGTTCACACCAGGGCCCAAGCCCAGCACAGCGCCTGTGCAGTCAGAAAGTATTCCCCGGATAAACGGAGGCGTGGGTGCCGACCAGTGCCTACGAAAAGGTGAGGATGCAGCGTGTAGTCCAGGAATAAGAGGGCTTGCTGGTGACCCTGAGAGGATACAACGTCCTTCCCCCAAGTAGAGCTCTACCCACCCCAGGATCAGAGGGGCAGAATCTCCCAACACAGGTGGATGGAATTCGATATCGTGAGCTCCGACAATGGAAACAGAAGAACCGTGGATTTTTTTGGTGTGAAAATGGCACATTTCACGGTGCAGGCTGATGAGAAGCAAAGGCATCTCATCTGTTTGCACTCCTCCATCCGCGTGCATGCGTTTGTTCCTCCATAATTTCATCACCTGTCTCTACAACTCTCCCCAGACGCGCAGTGGGCTGACTTCCCTGATCCTGCAGCCTAGGCACCAGCTGCCGCTTTACATACAAATTCAATTCCGCCACAGTCAAAGGTCCTGTGTCTGACAAGGCACCAGAAAGAAAAAAACCTGGTCCAGAGTTCCTACAGATCATATGTAGAAGGGTGGCAGGAAGTCACAAAGCCAGCCAGAAGCGCTAAAGCGAGCTGCCTGTCCTCAGCATGGAGGACCCCCACACCTGAGTGGGACACCCCAGGCCTGGACTCTCGTTCCCAGTCCTCCCCCAGTCACCTCAAACTAAATGGCTTAATTAACAACAACTTCCCTGCTGGCTGAGGTCAGGGATGGCCAGTATAGAAAAATTAATTCTTTCTTTAGGAGAAATTTTCCTCCACCCAAAAAATTTCATCTTATTAAAACACAGAATGAAAAGAAGGAAAATTTCCCAGAAATATTTTCTTACAAGAGAACATGACTTATACAGAAGAGTACGTGTGTGTGTGTGTGTGCTGTGTATTTGTGCATGTGTGTAGGTGTATGTATGTGTGTTTCTGTGTTGTGTGCCTGCATGTATGATGTGTTGTGTGTGCATGTTGTATGTTATGAGGACATGTGTGAACATGCGTGTAGGTGTGTGTGCATGTGTCTGTGTCTATATATGCCTCAGCATCTGCATATATGCGTGTCTACATTGTGCATGTGTGTATAAGTGTATATTTGTGTTTCTGTGCCATGTGCCTTTGTGTAGTATGTGTTTGTACATGTATGTTGTGTGTTGTGAGGACATGTGCGCACATGTGTGTAGGTGTGTGTGCATGTGTCCATGTCTGTATATGCCTGAGCATGTGCATATGTGTGTATGTGTCTACTACATGTGGGCATGTATGCTGTGTATTTGTGCATGTGTGTACATTGCGTGTGCATATAAATGTGCATGTGTATTTCTGCGCCATGTGCCTGCATGTATTATGTGTTGCATATTTGTACATGCATGTATGTTGTGAGGACATATGTGTGCATATGTATAGGTGTGTGTGCGTGTGTATGCATCCGTGTCTATATTGCCTGAGCATGTGCCTGTGTCTACATGTGGGCATGAGTGTTGTGTATCTTTGCATGGGTATATATGTGTGTCCATGTGCATAAGCTCACACACACCACACACAGCAAAGGCTCATGTGGAAAGTGGGGTATTCAGTAGACTTGGAGAACAGAAAAGATTCTTTCCTTTGTTTTTGGTTTATTTTTTATTGTTTTAGAAAGCTCCATCATGAAGGACTGTGGAAAATCTAAGAATAGCCAAGACAGTGATACCTCCTAGCCAAACAGAACAGGGAGCTCCTCCGGCCCAGGATGCCTGTATGATCTGGTGATTACTCACTACACAAAAGAGTATGAATTGCAAAAAGTTGCTTATTCCGAGAACATGCCTTCCCACCTCGCGACGCCACCAGGCACACGGGCCGACTCCCTTTCCCTGCAGCAAGCAATGATTTATTAGACCAGAATTGATCCACAGGAAACACCGCAGATGCCAGTCCGGGCCCACTGCAGAAATACCAGACAATCCTCATTTCCCAAATTCAGGAGGGGGGGTGGTAAAGATGCTAAGAATAACCAGGTGGGCGGCAGAAACAAAACAGAATTATAGCGATGGATGCTATCAGGACATGCAAATTAATCACAGCCAGGTTGTCCTGCTTAGAGATACCAGCAGGCATCACCCTGGGTGAGCAGTCTCTGGGGGGCACCCCAGCACCCCAGTGTGGGTCACAGGAACCCTGACATGAAGCCCCCTGCCATGTGAAGCTTTCATCCCAGCACAATCCCCAAGGAAGACACATTCACAACCATATACAGGTAAAGACACTGAGATGCCATTGCCAGGGACATGCACAGCACAGTTGAGGGTCCTGGCAGCCCCCAGAACCCCTGGGGGCATGGGAGAGGCCACACCATGCCCCTTGTGCCAATGCCAGGAGAGCTCTGACCAAGGGTGGTGCATCAAAGGTGGCAGAGAGGAGGCCAATGTGGGGGCTTGGTGGGGGCTGGGCTGCACACTCCCCACTCCCCACATAAGGAGTGTGTGTGTGTGTGTGTGTGTGTGTGTGTGTGTGTGTGTGTGTTGGTAACAGGGTTTCCCAAGCCCTGAGCAGTTGTGCATTGGAAACCTCAAAACTGCATTCCGAGGCTTTTCTTTCTGCACACTAAAAGGATTTGGAGAAAGAGAATAAAGAAAGAGTGAAACAGCAAGTTAGACTGAGAGTGAGCATGGGGTGAAGCCGGGGCAGGGGGATGAGAAAACAGAGGCGCTAGTCCCACTTGGCACAGCTCTGGGTGGGGCCAGGGAGGCAGAGACGGCGCTGCTCATGTGAAGGATTAAGCATCGATCATCCTAGCCAATGACAGTAAAGGAACAAAAGCAAGTATAAACCCACAAGGATAAAACCAAGGGGAGTGGAGACAACATGGATAAGAGATGTCAACACATCCTAGAGAGATGGGAAGCAGATGTAGGACTGGTAACTGACACATTAGAACACAGGAAGCGAAAGCCTTACACTAGCGAAAGCCCTAGTGTAGGGGGGACACCAGGAACAACAAGTTATTAGCTGCAGAGCCCCCCAGAAGACTCATGAACTGGAAGCGATAGGTGCCACAGAAGGCAGGGATTGGCAGTGGGGTGGGAGCCAGGGAGATCTGTCCTTGGGCACCACTTGGGTTCTCCCGAGAAGCCTCTGTCAATGTGCTGCCTACTTTGGGCTGGCTTGGCTGCTAGTGGGGAACCAGGCAGGGCCAGGTGCTGGGAAGGTCACGATTCCACATGACAGCTATGACTTAATTCTCCCAGTTTGAGATCTGTGTAGGGGCATTGGACCCTCCCAGGGCCCTACATCTACTCCAGGCAGCCGGGTAGCCACCACCCGGCCCCTGCCACCCTCAGAGACATGTAGATTCTCTGGAGAAACAGAGTCTGGAAGGTCTCCAAACTTGAAAACAACAGAAGGGAGGCAAGGAACCTGGGCTATGAACTGGGAGAATTAAGTCATAGCTGTCATATGGAATGGTGACCTTCCCAGCCCCTGGCCCTGCCTGGTTCCCCACTAGCAGTCAAGCCAGCCCAAAGCAGGCAGCACATTGACAGAGGCTTCTTGGGAGAACCCAAGTGGTGCCCGAGGACAGATCTAGAGGCTGACTCAGTGTCCCTCAACCAAAAGCTGGCCACCTCCATGATCAAGCCCCTCCTCCAGGTGAAGACCAAGCAGTAGGCATAGTAAGAGAGTCAAATTCTCAGCACCCAAGCAAGTCAGAAGATGATGTCCAAAGTTGACAAATCGAGAAATAGCAGAGTAAACACATTTAGAGATCTGGAGGTAAATATCAGAACCAAAGGAGGAGAAAGCACCCCTGGGAAACAGGATTGAGCTGTAGGGCAGAGGATGTTATTTTTTCTCTCAAGCTTTTTAGGATCATTTGACATATTAAACTATGTATGTGTACATTTTTATAAAAATAAAAATAATGAAAGTAAGTGGAGGGCAGGAGTCAGGGCTGGTGGCTGTCTAACTCAGGGAGAAATTAGAGACGCAAACATCAACACCTTCCTTTTGGGTCTTCCAGGGCACCTGAGACTCGCAGTCCTGGCTCCCAGGGATGAGGAGGGGTGTGATGGAGGCCGACTCTCAGCTCTCACGCCAGTGACATGAGCACCCAGCTGGCGGCATTTCAACAGGCAGCTAAGCACTGCTGAGGGCACACAATGCTCGCCTGGGCTCTGATCACAAACCCAGCATGCGTGACAACCCCCCCCCGCCACTGGGCCATCCGGGTCCCCTGCCTTGGCCGCTCTCCTGGAGGCAGAGGGAACTTAGGGAGGTGGCCTCCGTGGGCTACCCTGTGTTAACATTTTGTGTTCTGTGATTAACCAGGGTAAAGATAACTGGACCCCGGGGCGGACCCACTTACACATGGAGGACAGGGACCTCCCCGCCACTGCCGGGACACCACCAGATACTTCATTAGGGTCCAAGCCACAGCTCATTTCCCGCCTCGTCCTGGAAATGTATCAAACCTACGTGACAGGTGCCTTCCGGGGAAGTCCTCGGGCAGCCAGGGCTTCTCACGAACTCTGACAGACACCCACGAACTCCCTGACACCAAGGGTGCTCTTTGGTTAATGAAGACACAGTTTGAACTTGCACAAGGACTTGCTCGATACATTAGGCCAATGCTGACGTGCACGTAACATGACACATCGTTATGTTAATTTGAGAGCAGGTCCCCAATTCAGCAGAATGGAAAGATTACTGCATTGAAACGATTGCTGACCCAGTTGATCATTCCTTGTATGGTTCTGAGATACAAATTCCAAAGTGATCTGAGGATAAAACTGCCCCCCCAAATGCTGGCCACCAATAGAAACCCACCCCCCCCACACACACACACACATTGGAGCCATCTGAGAAACAGCTACAGAAGCAACTCTGGGAGTTTTTTTTTTATTGTGTTAAAATATATGTAACATAAAATGTCCCATTTTAACCATTGTAAGTATATGGTTCTGCAGCCTAAGTACATTCACACTATTATGCAACTGTCCACTAAATGCCAAAGCCCCATTTCCCCTCCCCCAACCAGCCCCTGGAAACCACCATTCTACATTCTGTCTCTGAATTTGGCTAGTCTATACTCTAATACTGTGTGATCACACAAGCAGGATCACATAGTATATGTCCCTTTGTGTCTGGTTTCTTTCACTTAGCGTAATGTCTTCAAGCTTCATCCCTATTGGAGCAGGTGTTGGAATTCCCTTCCTTTTGGCTCTGGGAATTTTTTAATCATCCAAATGGGAGCGCTCTACTATTTTTGCAGTTCTATTCTGGCCACTTGAACAGCCTCTTTTCTTTAGAAAAGTCCTGTCACTGTCTGTCCCAAGGAGCAAATGCTTTAAAGGGGCCAACAGGTCACTCCCACAGAACCTATGGAGGAGCTGGACAAAGGCACCCCTGCTGCACAGGTCCAGCCTGGGACCTGGTAACACTGGCTTCCCAGACAGAGCCCTCTGCTCAGACTGGCACCACTCGGGACCACAGGGGCTCTCTAGGACAAAGATCCCCACTGACGCCGGAGCCTGGGCACGGTCCTCCCACCTCCTGGACAGACCTGCTGCTGTGCAAGAATCCATGCTCTGCCCACCCACCCACGCTGCATTCTCCCCTGCACCCGAGCTGTTAAGAGACAAAAGAGACAGCATGACCTCGTCCTCAGGGAACCCACCATCTCACTGGGAAGGAAAGAGTAACTCATGACAGCTGAATTGTCAAACAACTCATGATCAAGTGAACGTTCGCTAGGAAGGAAGGAGAATGCCACAGTTGGTATGCTTGGGGAAAGCTCCCAGGTAGAGGCAGATGGGGCTGAACACGAGGCCACTCAAGGTGAGGCCAATGGCCAAGAGAAGGTCAATGCAGGAACAAGAAGATGTGTCTGGGGTGCAGTCAGCAGCCCCTCAACTCTACCTGGAGGTTGGAAGTCAAGAAAAATCAACTGGAAAGGTGGATTGAGACAGAATAACAACTTTTCGTACAACATTGGAGAGCTTGCACGTCAACTCTTGGGAAGTCTCTAAGGTTTTCAAGTAGAATAATGGTGTTCTAAAAGGAGTGTTTCAGGAAAACCAGCTGGGAGGAGGAGTTCTTCCTAGAGAGGGAAGCATAGTAGGAGCTGTTTTAATAATCCAAGCATGGGCCGGGCACGATGGCTCAAGCCTGTAATCCCAGCACTTTGGGAGGCTGAGGCGGGTGGATTGCCTGAGCCCACAGGTTCAAGAACAGCCTGGGCAACTTGGTGAGACCTCAGCTCTACAATAAATCAAAAAATTAGCTGGGCATGATAGTTCCGGCTGAGGCGGAAGGATCGCCTGAGCCCAGCAGGTCAATGCTGGGGTGGCCGTGAGCATGCCACTGCACTCCAGCCTGGGTGGTGGAGTGAGACTCCAACTCCAAAAAATTAAATAAATAAAGAACCCAAGCATGATAGAGGTTGTGAGGACTGAGCCAGCTGAACCTCAGGGGAAAACACAAGAAAACCCGAATGTGGTTTACAGGAGAAACACTGGCAGAATTGGCAATGCATTAGATTCTGGGGACAAAGGGACAGAGGAGCCACAGGGAGTCCATGGTGTAAGCTTTGGCATCTTTCAAAATTAGGTGGCTCCTTTGAGGACCACGGAAGTCAGAAGACAGAAACCAGAGTCAGGAGTCAGGGAAGGAGGAAGACGGGGGAGGGCGAGCTTGTGGTAATAACGTGGCATCTGCTTGCCAAGGAAAGAGACGAAGACTTGGGGGACGATCTACAGAGACTCGACAGTCAGACCAGGAGTCAGGGAGCTCTGGGAGGGAGAACATGGTAAGAAAAAGCAGAGGACCAGAGACTTTGATGTCCACCCACCATGGGGTCAGGGAAGGATCCGGGGCACTGAAGAAGTGATGGACTGATGGGTTGAGAAACTGGGTGAGGGTGCAGGGAGTCTCACCAAGGCACCTGAGTCTTCTTGAAACTTGGGGCTCCTATCTCCTCCCTTCCTTCCAGACCCCTCCTTCTACATGGCTGTTTTATTGCTTATTGACCAAAAAGTATTTAGTGTTCATTATAGGAAAATTCTATTCCTAGACCCTTAGTGCTTCAGTGTTAAGATGCTAGTTATATCAATCTAATTAATCCATTAGATAATAAATCACCTTTTCCAGCCTCTTTCCAATCGGTATAAACAGGATTCCTCAGAAGAAAAGGCTCTCGATTCGATCTTGAGGCCTGTGTGTCCTCGGCTTCCAAGGGAGGTTGCACATTTCTCAGGGGAGGAGATATGCATTGTTGGATGACTGAATTTTGCAGTTGCCTGCCCAGGTTAGACTCAGTGTGGTTCCCTGCCCCTGGTGAGAGGGGCCTGCCACTCCAGGGCACATGCAGCTGCCCACACCGCCCGTACTAGGGGCTGAGTCCAGTTTCAGGGAGCAGCACAGGAAGCTCACTTGGATGGCACACACTCACTGACCAGAGAGTCTTTGCCTGGTGCCTAGGTGGTGACAGGAGTGGAGAGAGCTGTGTATTGGTCTCCCTTCAAATCTCCACACTTACTCTGGGCAGAGGAGTCATGGCATAAAAGCAAAAGATGGGCTTTGCAGTGAAATCATCCTGGGTTCAAATCCAGCTCTAATATGGGCTCTCTGTGCAGCCCCAGGAGGTCTGGCACCATTGGTGCCTGGCAGGGCTGTCACAGGATTTATTTGTTTGTTTGTTTGTTTGTTTGTTTGTTTTGAGTCGAAGTCTCACTCTGTCATCCAGGCTGCAGTGCAGTGGCATGCTCACGGCCACCACAGCCTTGACCTGCTAGGCTCAGGCGATCCTTCTGCCTCAGCCTTCCAAGTAGCTGAACTACAGGCGCACGCCACCACACTCAGCTAATTTTTATTATTTATTGTACAGGCGAGGTCTTGCCATGTTGCCCAGGTTGGTCTTGAACCTGTGGGCTCAGGCAATCCTCTCGTCTCTCCCTCCCAAAGTGTTAGAATCACAGGCGTGAGCCACCGCGCCCGGATCTGTTGTAGGATTTAAAAGCATAGTGCCCAGCCAAAGGGCTTGAGGGCAGACCACAGGAACAATCAGCCAACCCTGGGGCTTAATATACAAGAAAAAATAAAGAGGAGAAGATTCAGGTCTCTTCCTTTATAGCACCCAGACTCACCCTTTCTACCATGCTTTTTTTTCATCTCATGAATATTTATTGAGGGCCTGCAATATTTCCACTGTGTTCTGGGCAGTGGAGTACCTGTGAACAAGCACTGCTGAAAATCCCTCTCCTCTTGATACTGTTTCTGCGGGGGTCAGATAGCTAATACATATATTAAACAAAGAAACAGTGAAAGGCCTAGTGAGTTGGAAGGCAGTGGACGCTTCTAGAAAAACAGAAAAGAAGAGAAAAGAGGGCCTGGGGCAGGGGTATGTGACTTCAAATCATGTGATCAGGGAGGACATCACAGAGAAAGGGACATGCAGTCAAGGCCTGAAGGAGGGACCGGAAGAACATTCTAGACAGAGGGAGGACACTCTTCATTCCAAGATTCTAAATTCCCCTGGCGAGGTAGAGCTTGTGATGTTCCCTCAGATCTCCGAGTGGTATTATTCTAATGCTGAGCACACAGCCCAAATAAAGACATCCTGAAGGGTGACTGTTCACACGGGAGCTCCCAGCTGCTGACGGTACAACACAGGTATTTCAGCATTCAGCAATCAGCCCAGCACAGCCTCCAAGGCCCCCAAGGCCCCCAGCCCTGGGCGCATCCTCCTAGCACACCTCATTATTAAACAGGTGAGCCGGGCTCCTGGGGCCTTCTCTGTAATTAGGGCAGTGTCTGAGCATGGGCTATATTTATAACCCCCAGCCATCAGCAAGCCACGGAGACACACTGCGGGTCCCGCTACAGCCCCTGCACCAACATCTATATGTGAACTGATTACAACAATTAATTTAATAGGGATTCCTCCACACAAACAATGTATCATTTTATTAGGAAACTCTATAAATGTCAGTGGTGCAATTCATTTTTATTAATTTTCTAAAATGAAATTAGCAGTGGCGGCAGTGGTGGCAAACAGAAACAGTTTTGCCTCCTCATTCAGCAGAGTATTGGTGTCATTAATTCCTTAATACCAGGAGGCCGGTTTGTATGAACTCAGCAGTTAACTGCACCAATTAATTTCAATACTAGGGATGGGGGAAGGGGGTGGGGGATCCAAACTCAACTCAACAACTAATTTAGGAAGGTCCTTGAACAACCACAGCAAGTTGTCCTTCTCCTGGGACAAGCAGTTTTCAAGTGTAAACATGGAGTGGATATTATAATGCTAATAGGAAACTTTCTGTCTTTACCCTGTGCCTCTGGGAAAGAAATTTGTCCTTCCAAAGCCTGGAGAAATTCTGCAGAAGTCAAAGCCTCCAGCAGGCTGAAGGACCTCCCCACAGATGAGAGGGACAGTGACACACATGTCCACACAGACTCTCGTGTGTGAAACAGAATCAAACATGATCATACTTGGCCCTCATTACGACCCAGTGAGGATGGGATCAGCATCAACTCCATTTTCCACATGGAAGAGAAAAATCGGAGCTTATAAAGGAGCTAAGGTGACCTTCTTGGGGTCACAAAACCACTGAGTGACAGAGCCAGGGCTCGAATCCAGATCTGTCCATATCTGACACCCGCTTTCTTTCCTGTGCCAGGTACAGTCCCTGTACCTCGGGGTGGGATTTCTTGGCTCTATTTATACTCCAAAAAGTCAAGTGACATTTTGACATTTATTTGACCCTCAGTGACATTCCTTTCTCAACTGAAGCCCAATTTCCAAAAGCCAAAACGTGAGGTTAAAAACCCCACGCTGAAACGTTCGTCAGTTCTGCCGCTGAAGGGCGGCCGCAGCACGGCATGCTCTGCCCGTCTGGAATGAGACATCTGGCCCGGGACGCCTTCCAGAGACTCCCCCTCTCTGGCTAAAGAGAAGCTCTTCTCCAACCACTCAGCTTCAAGAAGTGTTTCCCCGAGCAGTGAAGGGCGCACCGAGTGGCTGGCGGCTGCTCGAGATGAAAGCCACCCTCGGGAGATAGTGCAGAGGCGGGAATCAGACAGGGCCCCTCCTCCCCAGAAACCTGGGCAGTGGTTGTCAGAGGGTGGACCCAGACCAGCCACGTCCCATCACCTGAGAACTTGTTGGAAACCACACATCAGAGGTCCCCCGCACCAGAGCTGCTGAGTTAGAACCTCTGGGGGGTACGGCTCAGGGCCGTGTGTTTTAAGGAGCCCCTGGCAAAATCTGATGCCTGCTCAAGTTTGAGAATGATGTCCTTGAAGACGCCCTAGAAGAAAGAAGAGATACACGAGCCAGGCTTGCCAGTTTGTGACGTGGCCATACTCGCCAAACGGCAGACTGGAGCACGGGTCACTCTCCTGCCCACACCTGCCCCTATCACCAAATAATAGCTTCTCTCTCCTGCTCGCCCCTCACCCCTCATTCACTAATAAGTAGACTCTCCCCATTCACTCTCTACGGTTCACAACTGGCCCCTACTGACAAAATAGTAGATTGTATCACCCTTAATTTCTACTGACCATACCTGCTTCCCTACTCAGAAAATAGTTTTTAACTGCATTCACTCTCTGCTGCCCACACCTGCCCCCATTAACCAAATAGTAGATCGATCGTATACTTGTTCACTCTCAGTTCCCCTCTTCTGCCCCCTACTCACCAAACAGTGGGTTGTGTCCCATTCACTATCTTCTGTCCACACGGCCCCTAATCACCATTTGCACTCTAATGACCACCACTGCCCTCCTACTCACCAAGCTGTAGATTGTATCAGCATTCACTCCAGTGAGCACACCTGCCCCCTACTCACCAAAGAGTAGACTATATCACCATTCACGCGCGGCTGTCCACACTTGAGACTACTCACCAAGTAGTAAATTGAATCCCCATTCATTCTTTACTGACCATACCCGCCCCACTCACCAAATAATAGAGTTTATCTTCATTCACACTCTACTGTCCACACCTGACGCTACCCAACAAGTAGCAGATTGAATCCCTGTTCACTTTTTACTGCCCCTACTCACACACTAGTACACTGAATTCCCATTCCATTCGCTCTCTGTTACCCACACCTGTCCCCGACTCAGCAGAGTAGATTTTATCCTCATTCGCCCACCACTGTCCACACCCGCCCCTACTTAACAATGCTTAATGATGTCCCCATTCACCCTCCCCTGCCTACACCACCCCCACTGTGTGGAAGGATATCCTTCCCAGCCCTAGTCTTACTGGGTTTGGCCACGGTACTTGCTTAGGCCAATCTATCTGTCAAGCAGGCATTTCACCTGATGACACACTGAACAGGGGCTTTAACTGCACCCGCAGTATTGCCTTGGCTTTTAAGCACTTCCCTCCCGTGAGAAACAGATATCTCAGACAGAGGTGTCTTCCTCAGCCTAGGTCCTAAAACAAAAAGATTAACGGAGCAGTCCTGATCCCAACCCAAACCCATAGCCAACCGGCAAGTTCACGAGCAGGAAGCAAAGTTTCATTGTTTAAAGTCACTGAGTTTGGCGGTTGTTTCTTACTTAGCATTACCATAGCAAAAGCTGACTGATAGAAACTATTTGATCTTCCAGAAAAGGAAAGCATGGCCGCAGGAGGCTGAGGAGTTGAGAAAGTCCTTCAGGGGGATTCTCCAGGTGTCTGTCTGAAAGGTAAAAGAATTGAAGCCACCTGGCGGATGGGATGCTCAACAAACAACCTCCGCTCCTCAATATCCTCTAACTACCTCCAAAATGGAAAGCGTTGCCCTCCTGTAAAGGAGGCTACACAGTAAAAACCTGAGCCTTATGAAGTGGCATTTTTAAATAACTTGTAGAATGAATAAGAATTCTCAAAGATGAGACCCTCTTTCCTCCACTGCCCAGAAAGCTTGAGCCAGTCAAGCAGATGGCCAGGGGCACAGAGGTCACACCCAACCCCTTCCAGCCCCAGTTAATAAACCCGGGGACTGTGGCGTTTCTGTCCAAAGCAAAACAGACTGGTCATTCCACCTCTTAAATTCAAGCCCGCAAGCCAGTCATCCTTTGAGCCACTCTCCAGCTGACACCCCTCCCCATAACAAACACCTGGCCTTGTCACAACTAATAGAAGAGTTGTGACAATTGGCAGACAGTGGCCACATGTTTTCGAAGCTCTATAATGTAACACACCAAAACAAAGAACTAGAGATGGGGAGGAGAGAAGAGGCCGCCTTTAACATCAGCCCTAAATCCCACATCACCATTCTTCACAAGGTGATCACATCCCTTGTGCTGGCAGAACACAGGCCGGCTATATTTTCACCACTTCCCTCTATTCCCAAGTGGTGAGAGAAGTTAAGTGTTTGTGGCAGTCAGCAAGTTCAAGGACATTTACTGCATAACAAACTGCTAACTTAGCCATTGCTTCCGATTTGGGGGATCTCCTTACCACCAACCAAGAATACCTTTTCAGTTTGTAAGACACGTTGCGATACAAGGGGGCAGTTAAGCTAGTTTCTGTTTTTTAAAAGCACATTTCTAGAGAATACTAGTGGCAGGTGAGCACTTTCCCTAAACAAACTTCCCCTGACGTTTCTGCCTGTTAAGACTTCCAAAGACCCCGCTGAAGGACCCAGCCATTAGATTCAAGGTTCCAACCGGCATGGCAGCAGCGGCACTGTTTTTAATCTGTCTGATTGCATTCACTCCCACAGTCTTATGTCAATGAATGAGACCTCCATGTCAAAAGCCACCAAGCTCAACATGGCATTTTCAACTTGTTGCCCACAAATCGACCGGCCAAATCAGGCAATCAATGAAAATCAATCCATTTACTGTACATATTTGAAAAACTGCAAGATCTGGGACATTACCTTGTCTTAGGGGAGGTGGTTAGCCATTCTTCGTGTTTCTCAAATGTTATTAAATAAGCTGCAATTTCCTGAAACAGAAGAATAAAGAGATAATAGCAACAATTAGCTCACGTTGGATCCTGAGAGGCAAGAAAGTTTTTGTTTCCCAGCTGCTGTTTTCCTTTGCGAGGCTGGAACTCCATCTCTGCTAAAAAACACTCCACTTAGACTCTGCTTCTATTTTGATTTTTTTAAGTCCTTTCCATTCAACCTGCCGTACAATAATAATCAAAGCACCAGGTCTTAAAAGACGAGTCGGTGGCAAGGACGAAAATATTTCTCTGTGGGAGGAAAACATCAGACACCATTTCAGATTCTAAATGTCATTAATTTGAAGGAGGGAAAAACACACACCAACAACAGGTCTCCACTTAGGCAAGGTCATAATTGGAAAGTTTAGTCTGTCTCTTTCTGAAGCTGGACGAATCTTTCATCTTTGTCACAAGAGATGTCGCATTCTCTCAGCTTGATTCCCAACCCCTGAGCCAAATCACACAAAGATGAAAAAGAAAAGAAAAGATACAGCCACATTCCAGAGAGAAAGAGAGAGAGAGAAATAAGTTAACCTTTCCCACTACTGATCACTTAATCTAGTGAGCAGAGCTTCAGAAATAAGAGCGGTGTCAGCAGAGTTTAAGGCAGAGATGAGGAGAAGTGGGCACCTGAAGGTAAATTAAATATTTATAAACACAACATCACTGCAGATAGAATTACTGATTTATTAATAATTTCCATAAAAAGCCGGTGGGTGACATCAACATAAGTCATGGCTCCAGCTCTGAGGCATGACATGGCCCATTACTCCCAGCCCCGAACGGATCTGCTAACATGAAATTGGCAGGGATTAGAAGTTAAATTAAGGTTGGACTCATACACGTTTCTCTTGATCTTGGTGATGATACAACACGGAGTTGCTGCCCTTGACTATCAGGAAAACACCGAGGGGAGACCTCCGTCTCAGCTCTCCCTGCAGCCAGGGCTCCTAGCGGCTTCTCGGAACAGAGTAGGCCATCTGCCCGGAGGTGGACAGCCTCTTCTAGACTCAGGCATGATGGAGTTGACAACTGTGACCAGAGACGCTCAACTTGGCCTTGAGGAGAAGGAAGAGACTGCCACTCATGCCAGGTAAGCAGAGCAGGTGAGAGCAGAAAGTCCCACCGATGCCATGGGGCAGGAAGACCACTGACCAGGTGGCAATCAAGATCTCACATATCATGGGAGCTGGCCACTACCATGAGGTAGCCAGTGCCTGGGAACCAAGAGCCCAAGCCACCTCTATCCGGAAGCTGGATCTTACAGAGAACCTGGGAAGCAGAAACCTATGACAGAAACAGAGTTGCTTTGTTGTACGAGTTCCTAGCATTGACTGCAGCTGAAGAAATCATAACATAAGCAGTTGATGAACCAGCGCATTGTTCTCGCGTTCCTCATTCACGTTTTATTTCCTCTCCTTAGAAAAATTATTCCCCAGGTCTCCCTGTAAACAAAGATCACTTCCTTCGGCCAGCACCACCTAACCATTCATGACAGCGTCAGCTGCCCTCCTATGGGTTCCTGTGGCACCAGCACCTTCCTCCAATTCGTAGGATTTAGCACTCTGCATCCTAATTGCTTGTTTACTTGGATAACATCCCCCACTGGACCATGAGCAACAGTAAGGAATATGTCATCACTGATGTATCCCCAGGACTTAACAGTGTCCTGGGGCACATAGGAAGCACCTGATAAATGTTTGTTATACAGGTGGCTGGATGAGTGGGTGGGTGAGTGGGTGGATGGATGGATGGGAGGAAAGGAGGAAGAAATAGGCATTGCAGAAACAAATATGCATACATAAGTGAGTGAGTATGTTTCTGTGTGTCTATTAGTAAAGACAGTTGATACAAGAGCTTAAAAGCAGCAAAATGCAGCAGTTCCTAGATAAGCCTTTGCCAGTTATTTAATTACTTCTATGTCACTTTAGGAAGACACCATAGTATCACAGTTAAGAGCACATGCATTGGAAGCAAGCAGACCTGGCTTGGGTACCAGCTCTCTTTTTACTAGCTATCTCATCTTGAGCACATAACTTAGCCTGTCTAGACCCATTTCCTACGAAACTGGGGTAGCATCACCTCATGGGGCAGGTAGAAGGAACGCTAATACTTAATAACTGCCTGACAGATAGCATGCCCCGAGGCAATAGCTGCCATTATTAACATGCCAAGGTCTGCACGGCGTGAGCCACCTGGCTAGGGGCCCCGATGAGGCAGCAGGTGCCAACACGGTCCAGGTCAGAAGTTGTACCACTGCAGGATTCACCACCATCAGTCCCCCTCTGCCGTCCCCCACCGCATGCCCACGCTCACAGACATGGAAGGGTAACCTTGGAGGAACCATTCGGGGTTGTTTGTTTGTCCTTCCATTTATCTGTCGGTTCCCATTCGGTTTCACAAAACACTGAAAGCATACGGTGACCAGCGCCAGTAAGTGAGTACACTAAGCCACTCGTGTGAATCAACTCATCTGCCTGAATTTCAGGAGATTTGATATCCAGGGGAATACACTGTGCCAGCTGGAACCCCTAGATCCATGCAGCTGCCAGGATCGTGCTAAGCATTATGTGACCCTGAGTGGCTCAGAGAATGGGGGGCACGGGGCACCCCAGCCACCTCTGGATTTCTGATTCTGTTCCAAAGACCTAGACACCCAAAGATGACCTTCATGACTATCCTTCAGCCAACTCAGCAGGGCTTCCTGCTGTTATTGTCCTCCAAAGAGAAAAACTCCCTGGCCAGTGACTGCATTCAATATTTACTCCACAAATACTTACTGAGCAACTACTGAGTGCCAGGCAGAGAACAAGGCCATCATAAAGCCTGCTGCTGAAGAGCTTCACAGTCAAGCAGTGGAGAGGGACAAATCAACACAACAGTGAGTTTAAGTGCTATTACAGGGACAACCGTGCAGTCAACTCTGTAGCCAAACTCTGGGAGTCACCTCATGTCTAAGAGCTGCTGTATAAAAAGCACAGAGGCCCCCGGAAATCCCTGTGATGTATGAACTACTTGAAAGCACTGGCCACCCCCTCCTCTACGCCCTCTCCCCAAGGTAAATTTAGCTCCTCCCAACCCATGCCACCTCCCACAGTGCCCCCTGGCAGAGTACCTGTCCCACTGAAGAGCAGCCTTTCTGAGAAATGGAAGCTAAATGTCTCGACCCAGGCTCCCATCTCTGTCATGCCCAGGTTGGCTGGGCCCCAAAGCTGGACTCACCCACCAGGGACTGTCCTCATGCTGCTAACTGCTCCCCAGCTGGATTGGGCACGTGTGGGTCGCCTGTCTAATGCCCGGTCTGAGCTGCCCAGACTTCCAGGCCACTGCCCTGCCCAGGCCTTGGCCCACCTTCTCACCAGAAGGGCCAACCATGGGTAGACCTGCCTTCCAAATCTCAGGCACTGGCTGGGGAGATGGGTATACACACACCAAAGAACCAAAAATCCCACACAGAATATTAGGTGCTCAATGGCGCGGAGCAACATAAGAACCATCAAAATTCAGAGTGATTCTGGAGGGAAGAAAAGCTTCATCATCAATGTCACTGCTGCCATCAAATGTCACCAATGCTGCCATTGCTGGAGTGTTGTCCCGAGCCAGGTACTGCTCTAGGACTTTATGTGGGATAATCTCATTTAATCTTTACAACAAACTATGAAGTTGGAACCATGCCCAATTTGTAGGTGGGGAAGCTGTGGCACGGGGCCGTTAAGTCAAGGTCATATGGCCAGTGAATCCAAACCCATGCAGAATGACTCCAGAGCCCCCAGCCTGTGCCACTGTTCCAAATGTCTTCAAGAACAGTCACGATGCACCTGGCAGGAGAAGAAAAAAGACTTGTGTGGAGAGCTGGGTTTTCTCCAGCCCAGGCTGGCGGCTTCCTGCTCCCCACTGACCCAGTGTCACCTCCTGGCCCCACCTCCCTTCAGTGGACTGGGAGGAGTCCAGACTGAGCCTCCTCTATGGATTCTCTCCTTCCAGCAGGATCAAGCTTGTTTCTACCCCAAAACTCTCATCCAATTCACAAGATCACCTACTTCCATGATAGGCAAAATTCCTTGTCTCCATGAAACGTCTCCCTTTGCTTTCAAACATCCTACAAGGCAGACAAAAACCACAGACAGAATAAGAGGTGCTCTTGCTGAAGAGGGAAAAGTGTTGTGAAAAGAAGGATTTTTAGCCCAAATGTCTGGCCTTCCCCCTCTCCCCCAAAGGTCCACAAACCTCGGACCTCTAGGAAGGCAAAGGAAAATATAGAACTGGTCTATCTCATTTGTGCAGGTGAGGACACTGAGGCATAGAGAAGAAAGACTTGTCCAAGGCTGGCATAGTGTGCTGAGCCAGGCCAGGACCCAGGACTCCTGACGCCCGGTGCAATGTGTTCTTTCCCTACCCACCGGCTGCCCTCAAGCTCAAGTCTGGCTCACAAGATTCACAGGACGCTCGAGTAAGAAGAGAGCACGCCCCAAAGAAGTGAGAACAGGCAGGACAGGGACATGAATACAAAGGTGCACAGCAGCATCACTCACAGCCACCAAAAGGTAGAGGCGTCCTGTGTCCACGGACAAAGAAACAAAATGCAGCGTCTACATACAGTGAACTGTCGTTGAGCCACAAAAAGGAATGAGATGCTGACACACGCTACGACATGGATGGACCTGGAAAACGTCACACTAAGTGAAAGAAGCCAGACGCCGAGGGCCATGTGACATGTGATACTATCTATATGACATGTCTAGAGCAGGTAAATCCATAGAGACAAAATACAGGTCATGGCTGCCAAAGGGGAAGCAGGGGTTGCAGAGAGACCGCTAATGGTATTGGGCTTCCTTCTGGGGTAACAGAAACGTCTGGAACTAGATGGTTGCAGACAGTGTGAATGTAACCACTACCGCTAATGGTAAATTTTATGGCATGTGTATTTTGCCATAATAAAAATAAAAAGGAAGAGGAGGGGAAGGGGAAGAAGGAGGAGAAAGAGACGTAGAGAAGCAGAAAGGGGAGGGCAAAGGAGAAGGAGGGAAGGAGGAGGAGGCGAGAGAGCACAGAAGCCGGCCAGGTGTGGCCTGGAGTGAAGGAAAGGCCGGCCCTCCCACCTACCCACAGACCCTGAACCCAAAGGTCCACACGCATGCCTGCCGGCCTCCCCAGCTCCCTGGCTCCCTCAGCTTCTTTCCCTTCCTGGATCCTAAATACTGCATCAATGCTGAGAAGGATGACTCGACTGTCAAAATGAAGAAACTCGCTGCAGGCTCCAAAGCAAAGACTGTCCAGCTTGCAGATTTTAAATGTTTAGTTTGTCCTCTGGACGTTCAAATAGAAAAACTGCCGCCAAGGTACGACGTCTGTGTGTGGCAGGGGTTCAGGAGAGCAAGCTGGCAGGATCCCACGGGTCCCTCTGTACCTGCTCAGCATCGAGTCGGTGCCTGCAGACCAGGGAGGCAGGCGGGCCCTTCCCCAAGGCCTGACTAAGCCACATCAGGAAGGGCGAGGTGGGCAGGATTGGGGGACCGCCTAGCTGTGCTTGGAGTCACTGCCCGGTCACACACCATGCTGTCGGGCATCTGTCTCCACGACCCAGAGGCATGTGGACTGCCCACCGTGTAGTCACCAGCTCTGCCCCCAAGTTGATGGGCTCTGATGGAGGACTGCAAAGCCAGTTGGGGGCCAGCCAAGGTCAAGCAAGGCAGAGGCCAGCCCAGTTGGACAGGCAGATGAGCACACGTCGCTGTGCCAGCCTGCCTCCTCCTGTCCTTCCCAACTCTGCCCACAAAGCCCATCAGGCCCTGTTCATAGCTCAGCCCCTCTGGGAAGTCTCCCCTGCTGTCTCCATCCTCAGTGAACTGAAGCTTCTGGAACCTCTCAGCAATGGCTGCAACCCTCCTGGACTCCTGGCACATGGCGCTTTCTGTTGCTAGATCTGTGTGGGTGGTAGTTCTTCCTGGTTTTACAGGATCTGGGGAGGGTCTAAGTGTCAGTCTCTATGTCACTGTAGAGCCCTGCATGGTTCCTAGTGACACAGCAGAGAGTTGAATGAAAGAATGCAAAGTTCTCTTCTAAAGGATGTCATCATAGGAGGCCACGTCTGAGCCACCCCTTTGCTACAGAGGGGGCGTGGAGCAAGGGAGGGAGGCTGGGTGTGCACAGATGAAGGTGCCATTGCCATCAAGGCTGGGTGTCCTAGGTGCGAGGTTCCACAGAGATGTTCTAAGTATTCCTCACTCAGAAAGGCCGGGCTTGGCCAACCGGTGAGTGCTAGAGCTGCACTGTTCAATAAAAACAGAACTTGTTTAATTTTTTATTTTAAAGATGTGGGGTACAATTCAGGATTAGGTATATAAGCGGTCGTCATACAGGTAAAGTTTGGGCCTTGCTTTTGTTCCCACTTTGCCTAGTTTGAGATCAAGTACCCTTACTGATGTTGTGACCCACCCCCCATCCCCACCCTGGTAGTATCCTTCTAATGCCAATCCCTTTCTTAAAGTATTACGGAAATTGTTCAGGGTCCGCTTATGAGTGAGAACATGTGATACCCTGTCCTTTGTTTCTGTGATAGATCACTGAGTATGATAGACTCTAAATCCATCCAAGTTGCTGCGAAGTCCATGTTTGTCCTTCTTTACGGCCGTGTAATATTCCATCAGGTATATGTACCATAATTTTTTAAATCCAGTCCAGTTTTGATGGGCAGCATGGTTGGCTCCATGTTTTTGCTATTGTGAATAGTGCTGCAATAAATATGCGTGTGCAGTATCTTTTTTGTAGAATGATTTGAGTTCCTCCAGGTATATTCCCAGTAGGGGGATTGCTGGGTCATATGAGAAACAACTTTTTTTTTAAGTTTAAAAATTTTTTTTTAAAGAAAGGGAACTTGAGCCACAAATGCAAGTCACATGTCATTCTAAAATTTCTAGATGCGATTAATATTTTTAAATAGTAATAAGAAATAAAGGAAATTGATTTTAATTATATTTTATATTTTATCCCAATATGTCCAATATAATGATTTCACTAATTTTTTTTTTTATTTTTTAGTCAGGGTCTCACTCTGTCACCCAGGCTGCAGTGCAGTGGACTGATCATGGCTCACCACAGTCTTAACTTCCTGGGCTCAAGATTCTTCCACCTCAGCCTCCAGAGTAGCTGGGACTATAGGCGTGCGCCACCATACCCGGCTAATTTTTTGATTTTTTTTTTTAGAAACAAAGTCTCACCATGTTGCCTAGGCTGGTCTCGAACTCTTGAGCTCAAGCAATCCTCCCGCCTTCGCCTCCCAAAGTGCTGTTGCGACAGGCATAAGCCACTGCACCCAGCCTGATTTCACTAATTTTTAAAAAGTAGTCATGAGCCATCACATACTCCCTTCCTACTAAGTATTCTAAGCCAGCTTCTCTCAGTTTGGCCCAGCCACATCTCAAGAGCTGGATGCCACTTGTGACTGCCGTATTGGACAGTCAGCTCCAGATGGAGACGCTACAGGACCCTGCAAACACATTTGCCTTTTGAAGCCAAAGGCAGCTCCCCTGCTGTGCTCTCTGCAGCCCAGGGCTTCCCCAGGCGTGAAGGAAGCTGCTCCCACAGCACATGCTTCCATGAGACCAGGGCTGTCTGTCCCACTACCCACCTCCAGGGGTGAGGAGCCATGGCACCCTCCGGCATGCGGGTAGGCTCTGTGCATGGTGGGCTACATGACTCTCAGAGGGGTGGGATTCCCCTGGACTTCTCAACCCAAGCTCTCTGCTGCTTCCATTCCCAGAAGGAGCTACCAGGTGCAGGTTGTGCATGGTTTCAGCCCCATAAACTAGTCCAGCCCAGGGAAGTCGGCGTTCCCTCCCACAACTTCTCCCAGAACAGCCCTTAGAAAAAGGACAGGAGTCCCTCCCAGATCTCCCAGATGGTCCATCCTCAATCTGTCTTTAAGACACAGGTTCAATGTCAGGGAGAGAGAAAGGTTTTTGGTGGTCAATTTTTTAAAAAATAACAAAGATAAGCCTGGAAAACTTGGCAAGACCTCGTCTCTACAATAAATAAATTTTAAAAATTAGCTGGGCATGGTAGTGTCCACCTGTAGCTCCAGTTACTTGGAAGGCTGAGGTGGCAGGATCTCCAGAGCCCAGCAGGTCGACTGTGGGGTGGCTGTGAGTGTGCCACTGCACTCCAGCCTGGGCAACAAAGTGAGACTCCAACTCAAAAATAAAATAAAAGAACAAAGATATATATACTAGATATAGATGTTATATATTATATATATTATATAAGTATAACCACATTTATATGTGTGTTTTGTTCTTTAGTTTCCTGAGTCCAAGTAATAAAAATATCTCTACAGTCTATACCATCTCAGATATATTTTGCACACAAAAACATGGATTTCCAACCAAGGGATAATTTTTTAAAGTTTGGTTTTTATTAGAGTTCTGCACAAGGGTTTTATCTGTAAGGGACCAAAGCAGAGGGGGAAAAAAAGCAAAAAAAAAAAAAAAAAAAATGCCAAGGCTCCCCTAGCAGCTGGCCCCAGCATCTGCTAGAGCCACAAAATGCAATTATATTACTCCCAAACGAGAAGTAAAAATATCTTGTTTCCAATACTCCTGGTTTTAAGACTCATACTTAATGTCCTCTGGGTATTTCAATGGTGCCAGATCTCTGTGTTATGTACTTTATTAGGGATGTGTGAATGTCATATTAATGACTTCTAACCAACATGTTTACAGTGAAAGCAAGTTTTCCCAGAATCCACCACTCACTGCACTTTACAAAAACAATTGGCCTTAATTTAAATAAATAAATAGCCATGCCCTAACCCCCACCCCCACCCCAGTGGCATTTCTCACCTGCTCTCTCCAGGGTACCCATGCATAGAGCTGGTAGGCCTCCTCCATTATAAATATGCTAATCCTGGGTCTAATAGCACAAAGCTCCTGTCTAAACATTCCCGTCCCTGTCCGCTGATGCATTTCCTAGCACCCAGCTGGCCAAGCCAACGCTCTGCAGATGATGCTCTGGGTCTCTAACCCACAGATCAAAACCAACACCCAAGATCATGCTTACAAAATGACCAGCTCTTGTCATCAACAGTGAGCATATATTTGTATTTGCGTAGGGTGGAAAACAGCTCTACTCTGACAATTTATGAGAATGGAGGTGGTCAAGCTCTCAGAGATCGAAGAGTGTCTGGAAGACTTTCTACAAAACGGTAACTCGCAATTCACAGCCCGGACTTCTGAAATCAAGCCTGGCCCTGCCGGCTGGTGGTCTGCTCTATAGAAAAGGTAAAGCATTCTATGACCAGCAACGTACCCATCAGTGGAGAAACAGTGAGCTGCCACAGAAACATTCAGAGAAAGACGCAAAGAGGCAATCCACCTGAACTTCTGCGCATTTATCCACTCATTGATTCAATCATTCGGTGAATTATTGAGCACCTACAATATGCCAGGCACTGTGCGAAGCCCTAATGACACAAAGACATAGACTTAGGAGTTACGGCCCTCGGAAATACAGCTGGGGAGACAGAGAAGGCTGCAGGACCTGGGGCTATTGTGTCAAGGGCAAAAGAGATGAGGAGAGTCAATTCTCAGACGAAGCATTCATGCTGAGAAGAGAAGGAAAGGTTGCACCAAAAAGCTAACATTTCAACTGGGTCTTGAGGAGTGAATAGGAGGTTGCCAGGCAGACAAGAAGTAAAGGCACTGGGGAAAGGGAACAGCATGAGCTGAAGCGGGAAGTTAGGAACAGCAAAGGTGCTCTAGAAACTCCAGATAATGTGAGATAGCTAGAGACTGCAGGACATGGAGAGGAAGGGCAGAGCCCAGAGCTGGAAGGCTGGGAGACAACAAACCATGGAGGAATTAGAAAGCCAGGCAAGTGGGGTCTCATCCCCAACAGCTAGGGGAGACACACAAAGGACTGTGCTTTGGAGAACTCACTCCGATGGTGGTGAAGCGGTAGAGGCCATGGATCGGAGGCTAGGATCACAGCCCAGAAAGAGGCATTGCAATCCTGCACCCAGGCGATACGAGTGGGGGACAAGGAATGGAGCTGGGTGTTTTCAAAAGCTAAATTAGATGGGGCTTGAAAACCAACTGGCGGGAGACAAGGAGGGACAGGGCGACAATGAGGACCCCTCTGAAGCAAAGGCCGCAGACTGGAGGCCCAGGGACGAATCTCCCCAGAGATGTACTTGCTGGGTCCACATGATATTTTTTTCCACTTGGTTTATTTGCCAACATGTAAAGATCTGGAGACAGGGATTTCTAGCTTCTCTCAAAAAACGTCTGGCAACTCTGGGCCCACATTCTTGCCGAGCATTTGCTGAAGAGTTGCTGCCATGTGGACAGGCCTGGGCTCTCAGGTGACTGCCCTCTCAACCTGCTAGCTGTCTTCACTGAAGACACCTGCCTAGACTTGTAGGCACTTGACCCCGGGGCTTCTACTCCGATATTTATGGCATTGGGAACTGGTGGACTGTAAGGTCATGGACCAATGTAGGTGGTCCAGGGAGAAACACACTTTAGAACAGTAGATTGTAGAAGACTGCAGTGTTAGCCAGAATACTCATTGCCCCTTGGTACAATGACATTTGCTGTTAAGCAGGACCCAAAATTGCTCCAATTTCTATTTCAATATTGTTCCAGTTGTCCATGTATTATTATTAATATTTTTTCGAGTTGGAATCTCACTCTGTCGCCCAGGCTGGAGTGCAGTGGCACATTCACGGCCAACCCAGCGTCGAACTGCTGGGCTCCGACGATTCTTTGGCCTCAGCCTTCCAAAGAGCTGGAACTATAGGCACACGCTACCACCTGGCTAATTTTTGATTTATTGTAGAGATGAGGTCTTGCCAAGTTGCCTGGGCTGGTCTCGAACCTGTAGGCTCAGGCAATCCACTCACCTCGGCCTCCCAAAGTGCTGGGATTACAGGCTGAGCCACGGAGCCCAGCCTGTCCATGTATTATTATCTCATCCTTCTTTGTCCTGCTTTGTGATACTGAAGCTGGACCCTGTAAACATTTCTCCTTTGCCAGCTTAGCAAAACGCTAAACTTTGTCAACAGAGAGCAATGAAGTGAACCTGCAAGATGATAGTGGTAACAAGACAAAACTCTTCTGGTTTCTGAGCTTTATCATTATTACCATCATCATTATTATCATCATCGCTATTATCCAGAGCAGGAGCCCAGTGGCCATGCAGATGAGCTCTAGCCACACCCTCAGGACACCCTCCCTCCCTAGCAGGCTGCTGTAGACCAGCTCTGTTCCAGTCAATGTCCTCAAGCAACAATGAGCCACTTCAGACCAATGCCAGCTCAGGCCCCTTGGCAGGCAGCGTGCTCCTTTGGCAGTCATGCACTTTTTGAAGAGGTGTGAATTTCAGCCAGTATGGGGGGGGTGGCAAGAGATGGGGTCTTCTAGTCGTTAGTTTATTTATTGTCTACTCTTTCTCAGCCTAGAGATAGTAGCTGCTGCTTAGCATCTGATGCTTTGGGAAGCCTAAGAATTCTCTTCTATCCCTACTAGTAGTCAACCACCTTCTACTACTTAGCAATCATTTCATATTATCATTTTTCTGTTCAAATAACCAAATATGGCTTCTGTTCCCTGTCTGGATCCTGACTGATACAAGAAGCATCTACAGTCCAGAGGATATTTACAATCTCATGGACATGTCATTCTAGAAGATATACTAAAAAGCATAGGGGGAATTAAAAAATACCTAAAGTAGAAGCAGAATATATTTGAGGAAAATATCCGAATTCCCCCAGTGAGGCCTTTATATAAACTTCCTAGATGCCAGCCAAATAGTAGTTTGAAGGTCATTGGAGGAATGTGTGTCCTACACTTTAGTTTGTGGGAAGATCTGAATCTGTCTATTTTGAGAGATAAAAAGCATTTCTTTTAGAATAAAAAAGTTACTCCATCTCCCTTTGGCTTTAAGATTTGGGGCAAGTCACTTGACATCTTGTGCTTCAGTTTCCTCAACTGAAATATGGAATCACACAATGATAATAAATGAAGTAATATATGTAGAGTCATCATACACATTAGATCACTGGGTTAAAACTTATTTTTAATCAGTTTCATTGAGGCATGACTTACATATAATAAAATGCACCCAATTTTAAATGTACAGTTCAGTGAATGTTAACAAATGAATACATTACATATCTATCACCATATTTAAGATATAAAATATGTCAAGGATCATGTAAAGATAAATTCACCAAATAGAATTCTAAGCTGATAGTTTTTTATTTTCCTCCTTTCTGCACCCAAGAGATTTCATTCCACTGTCTTCTGACTTGCACAGTTTCTGCTGAGAAGTCTGCAGAAAATATTATTTTTATCTTCTGTACTTTGTCTTTCCTGCCCTCTGGCTGACTGCAAGATTTTTTTCTTTATCACTGACTTGAAGCAATTTGATGATAGTATATGGGCCCTTCTATGGTTTTCTTTATATTTATCTTGCTTGGCATGTGTTGAGCTTCTTGAAGGAATGAGTTTGTCATTTTCATCAAAGTTGGAAAACTGCCAGCAATTATGTCTTTAAATAAAAAGGGTTAGGTTTTACTCTAGCAAGCATTTCAGCTACTTATGGATCAGCCTGAGCCTCCCAAAGCTTATTCTTAATCTTTGTAAAGGTAGGTCTATGGTACGTCTTACTCTAGAAATGTTTTTGTCCTGCTATTATTGTTTTTTGTTGTTGTTTTGTTTTGTTTTGTTTTGCCTTTTTCTTCTTGGATCTCTATTGCGTGTCCCAGGTATTCAAGGACAACTCTCCAATCTGGCTGGTCAGACTTTAAAAACCTCCAAGTCCTATGTGACTTCTGTGGATCTTTCACCTTATAGCCCCTTCATGGATTTTTCCCAGCCTTGTGGGAAAATCCCACCTTATACATCAATGGTTTGGAATCCAACAGAACATTCCATGTAGGTTTCTGGAGCACTTTCTCTGCTAGGCCCCCTCCTCTGACCATCTCAATCTTTCCAGACTCTGCTATCTGTCTCCTCAACTCAGCAAGATCACTGTACTCTTTCTGGGATACCTCCCTGAAATACCTCCTTGAAATGCCTCTGTGCAGAAATACAAAGTGACTATAAGATTCACAGTCTTCTCTTGGGAACCACAGTCCTGCCTTGACTATTGTTAACAACTGAAAATATTGCTTTCACAGGTTTTGTCCAGTTTTATAATTGTTTACAGCAAGAGGACAAATATGGTTCCCATTACTCCATCACAGCCAGTGGCAAAAGTTTTGCCATAAATTTTTAGATAGACGCTTTATTCTGCGAGAGGTCACAATCTTTGGATGAAGGACATAGCCAGCCTAAGGAAACAGTGTTAAAACTTTGAGGGTGCCATTGTTGTCTCAGAGAGAGGCCACCATAAAGCCCATGGGAATTCAGGCCTTCTCAAACACCAAAAAGTATCAGGGAGAGGTGGCATCCAGGGACAACTCAATGCTGATTCTGCTTTTTAAAACACCACCCACCCTTCCCCTCTACCCCCAGATGAAGACTTGCAGAACTGTAAGCTCCGTTCAAGAATCAGAAGAGCCTAAAAGAGCACAGATTGTTGTTATAAGTCCTTCTAGAATAGTGATATAAACCTGAATATAAAACAGAAATCATACTGCAAGAATTTGGCTTCTTCTTCAACCCTGGCAGGATTCTATCTGCACAGAAAGTGTCACTGACAGCCACACACTGCCAACTCCCATTAAGAACTAAGGACAAGGGATAAGCCATGCAAAAATATGCTGCATCCACTTGGTCTTTGTGTAGCTGCCTTCCTCTGAGATAAATTCTGAATCCACAGCTAAAGAAATCAGGAATTTCTAGCAGGGTGTGTGTGTGTGTGTGTGTGTGTGTGTGTATATGTGTGTGTGCGCGCGTGCGCGCACGCGCGTGTGTTCTCTTCCCACCAATAAGTAACTCCACCCGCAATGTTAAAAGCTTTACTAACCCCTCTGTTCTAACATATTAACCAATACAGACCTTTGGAAATGGGTCTTTAGTCATTCAAAGAAATCAGAGAAGGCTTTGAAGGTAGCAGACAACAGATCTGGTGCCTACGGGGGCAGAGCAGAGGTGGGCACTTTGCCTTGCTCCAGGCCCTTCCAGCCAGCAAAGTGGAGCCATCTAACTCCAAGCAACTACATTTCCTTGCAGAACAAACACTAACACTCATCCTAACCCCTCCCCCAGTGCAAATCCAATAAAACTAATAAAAAACAGAAGCAAGCCATCTTAAAATTAACACATCCAAGATACAAGCAGAAACCATTGATCAAAACCTCCTATCTTCCCTCACAGCCGACAGCTCCAGAGAAGCCCTAACACCCCATAATGGAATCCCATTATCTACAAAAGAAACTCGTTCCAGAGGAGAGTCACAAACAAAAAGAGAATCAGAGGAGGCTGGCAAAGGGGGAGACTCTGCCACTCGCCTCTGCTCCCGTAAAAGGGGTACAACGCTCAAATGGAGAGAGTCATTAGAACTGCAACAAGGAGGAGGCACTTGCACAAGTTACAAAACTGAGAACAAAATCAAGGCAGAGTCTAGTGGGGAGGGAGAGCTTGGGAGCCTGCATCCTTCCATCTGTTCAGAAGCAAAACAGAAGCCTATTTCACGTAGGGAGAAAATAGGGTCAGCAAAGATCTTTCCTTAAATTCCAGAACTGCCTGCATTTGGAAGACACAGGGATTTCGGCTAAAGGAGGGAGCAAGTAAGATTCATTAGCAAATGCCTCAAACCCTTAATTCACACTTCAAACAAACAAGTTAATTGTGTAGCTAACAGAGTATGACTTGATTATAGGCCACTGGTGGCCATTCACAGATGAAAGGTGTTTGGATTTCAGTAGTGTTTGAATTTCATAACCTGCCTTCATAAGAGAAGTTCAGCTTAGTCACCACCTCTATTTGCTAACACCTGTGATCATGAATCCCACATGACCCACAAGCACCCCAGCTTTGAGCTTTTGGAATTGAAGAGTAAACAGGAGGAGAATTCATGAATTTTATAGAGGTAATTGTTCTACTCTGCTTTGAAGAGGAGTTGAGTTTGGTCTCAGAAGACCTTAACATATGCATGAACATAGCTTTCCAAGCTGACACACAACTCAGAGGTCCCGATGCATTGTGGCTTCAATGGGGATCCCTTTGGGAAAGCAGATGGGACCAGGCTCCAACCCTCAAATATTATTTATCAATCATGCCAACGCCCCATTCCCAATGACACGAGGCTACATCCATATGAGGACCTAGTTAATACTAAAAATGGTGGATGCATCAGAAAATTGATAAGTGTACATTCAGTCCTTCCTTTGACCATATGGGTCCTATTAGAATCTCAGATTTCACTGGAAGGGGGAAAAAAGAGAACTTCTTTCTCTTCTCTTGCTTCTTGTTAACATCAAGCAGAAAGATGAAAGTTAAGGAGCCCAAAAGCATCACATTGTGTCATCTGAAGAGCAGCATGGGATGCAGGGGGAAAAAACACAGTCAATCAAATATATCTTCCTGAAAACCTTGTGATGCAATGATGCACATAATGTCAAAACTATAAAAAAAGGGAGCTTGCATTTCAAAGGGTTACAAAGAGCAATATCAAGAGGAGGAGGACAAAATTGATCTTATTTCTGGTCATGTGAAAAAGAAAGAAATGTCCTCTTGTCCAATGTGATGATAGCCTGTCGATCACCTCTGGCTGGTGAAGCCAGCCACACCCTCAGGGAGGAGCCTTGATGCAATATTCTTATCCTCACCTTTAAAGCTCCACTAATCTTGGAAATCTGGGTCAAGCATTATGAGGAATGTAAGCGATAGAGAAGACCTCGGCCTTCTCTCCAGGAAACTTACGATCTAGGAAAACAAGGCACCTAAATTAGAGAATGACACAAGACTCTAAGATCTCTGAGATCAAAAGTGGGCCATGGGAAGTCAAAGAAGAGTCAGGTCAATACAGGCTGGAGAAGTCAGAATAAGAAACCAAAATGCAACAGCCTGGAAAGGAGAGCAGAGGATGGTCAGCAGGAGTCAGGTGGGCTGCTGTCCTTGGTCCTGAACCAACACTGTCTTCGGGCAGCAATTTCTTACTACATACTGTAACCCAATTGTTGAATCCTGAAACCCACTGAAGGTAGAAACCAGTATTTTTTAATCAAATGGAATAAGATGGAGTGGAGTGGAAAACAGCAGACTGGACCTTTGATAGTCTCATTTCCAGAAACATTTCTGTGCAGATATTTCATCATAGAGGAACATACATGTGTGTCCTGGGCCATAACATGAAATATATTTCTGGCTGTTTGTCAAGGACATACTGTCAGAAAGTCTCTGCTCTAGGGTAAAGTTTTTGCTCTCCATCCTTGGACAATGAAGACCTCTGACCCTCTCCCCGGGAATCCTGGTCAAAGTTTTAACCAAGAGACAGTGGTAGGAGAGAGCACAGGTTGTAAATCAAGAGAAACAAATAAACAGAGCCACAACAGCTAACAGACTGTGAGTGGAGGGATGGGGGGGAAGGTTTGTTATGTTTAGATCAGTTACCAAAATTGTTGGGATTTTTTTTTTTCTGAAAAGTTGAAGTAGGAGGCATGTCTCCAACTCTGCTCCCCACTCCACAGGGACGTCAAGAAGGTGACAGCATGCCAACCCCCCAAAACCTTCATCGGAGGCCACAATGAAGAGCTTTAACTGTAAAGTGGGTATAGCGGTTGTACCTACATGATAAGGTGGTTATGAAGATTAAATGAGCTAATTTACATAAAATACTTAAAACAGGGTCTGGAACCCAATAAAGCCTATAAAAGGGTTAACTATCACTACTGTCTCACCTGGATATAAGTCTAAATGGGAAAATGTAAAGATTCCATGTTATTACACGCTGCCATTAAAAACATGTATGAAGAATTTAATGCCTATGATAACAATGTTGAGGAGAAGAAGGAAGATACAGTGCTATGTGACAGTATAATCTCAAATACGTCTTAAAAGAGTTCATAAAAAGTTTTGGAAAGGAATTCACTACAAAGTTAACAGCAGTTGGATTTTGGGTATGAGGCCTTAGATAAATTTCTTTTTTATACATTTTCTTCTATTTTCCAATTTTTCTACAATTAGCATGTGTTTTTATAATTAGAGAAAAACCTATACTTCAAAGGCTCTAACTCAAAGTCAGAATGGCTTTAATCTTGAAATGTGCCGTTTTGCAAGAAAGGCAACAGCACTGAACACAGGAAAGAGGAAAGCAGCCGGCTCGTTTGCACAGCTGTGTGGATAAGCTCCCCACTTAGCAGAAATGCAGTGTTCCTGGCTTCCTGATCTTTCTATGACACTTCACAAGGGCTGAAAATGGGAGATTTACCCAAACTTTTTATTTACTTCCAACCCCAGGAGGGCAGAGTAACAGAGATGACCTTAAAAACCCAGGATACAAGCAAGCAATGCAGACCCTCCTGCCCATGGCTCAGCCACAAAGGACTGAGCAACAGTAGTAACAAACATTTTTAAAGCCCTTCCTATGTGTCAAGCACCAAGTTTTCAACAGCATCTCACTGAATCTTCCTAATAACTCTAAGATGTAGGTGTTGTCTGTGTCCCCATTTTACAGATCAGCAAATTAAGAATTTAAAAAGTTAAGTAACTCTATCATTCCATGTTTACACTCCCCTTCAAGGAAGACTTCCTTTGCAGGGTGTCTATACTGGCTTCCTCCAAGTTCTCTCCTTCCACTCTCTCCCAAGCCCATTCCTATCAGGTTTCACTCCCACCATTCCCTCAAGACCCCTGCTCTCAAGGCCGCCAAACCCAATGGCAAATTCTTAGTCTTCTCGTTACTTGCCCTCGTCGCATCTTCTGATAACCCTCCCTCCCTGTCAACTACCATCTTCACTTGGCCTCTCACCTCTACCCTCTCTTGGTCTTCTACCTTCTTATGCTGTTACTTTTTAGTTTCTTTTGCTGGTTCCTCCTCACCCTCCGGCCCTCTGAATATCAACTGCCCCGAAGTTCTGCCCCAGGCCTCGTTTTCCATCCCCACTCCCTCCTCTCACCTCATCCAGACTCAGAGCTTTAAACATCACCTCTTCACTGACTCCCCTAAAATTTACACTGGCAGCCTGAATGTCTCCCCTCAACTCCAGGCTCATCTATCCAACCGCTATTAAACAACTCCACCCAAATATTTGCCAGGATCTTAAACTTCTCATGTCTCACACATGAACCCTTCACACACACACACACACACACACACACACACTGCTCTTTCTGTAGCTTCCCCCATCTCAGTAGATGACATCTCCACCCTGCCAGTAGCTCCAGCCAGACATCTCAGGGTCATCCTTGTCTCCTTCACTTCTGAAACATCAGAAGCAAACCTGTTCACTCTACCTTTAAAATACGGCCCAAATCTAGCATTCCTCCCACCTCCGTTGCTGCTCCTTGGTTCAAGCCACCAGCACCGCTCACCTGGATGATTGCATCTCACCTTTCTGGTCTCCCTGTCTACACTCTTGCACCCTCGCACCAGCCAGGAGGATCCTTTAAAATGGCTCCCACCTCATTCAAAGTCAAAGCCAAGGTCTTCATAATGGCCTACCAGTCTTGCATGGTCTGGCTTCACTATATCTCTGATCTAGTCTTTCCACCTAGCCACATTGTCCCCTTATTACTTCCTGAACAGACCACAGGCTCCTGCCCCAGAACTTTTGAATTTCCAATTCCTTCTGCCTAGAAGAGAATGCACACAGAATTCCCTCAGCTCACTTCTTCACTTCCTCTGCGTCTCGCCCCCAATGCCCCCATAGAGGAAGGCCTTCCCTAATCACTGCATAAAACAGTGCGTAAAACATCCCCTGACACACTCCCAGGCCCTTGGGCCCACTTTCCTTTTTCTCCACAGTCTATATTCCCATCAGATGTTATGCAATACACTATGCATTTTACTATTGTGTTTGTTGACTGCCCTTCTCTGTTCCTTACCGCCACCCTCACCCCGCCAGAATGCAAAGATTTCTCCATTTTGATCACTGCTATGTCTCCAACACCTAGAACAGTGCTGGGCTCAGATTCAATAAACACTGAATGAATGAATGAACGAATAATGAATGAACAAGTCTATTCAAGGTCATACAATAAATCCCAGTGTCTTCAGAGCCCACACCTCTCGCATCCACACTCTCCGGCCTCTGGCTGCCAAGATATGTTGCCTGACAACCTTGAAGGTCAGAACTGTCCGACCCGCGCACAGCCAGGGAGGATGCTGGAGTGAGCCCCATGTGGCCAATGGAACCAAATCTTTGATATGAGAGATTTGTTTTGGAAAACTGAGGACATAGGGTCAGGACAGTAACACTGCACGCCATTTAGCTCAGCCTGGATCGATTCAGTGTGAGAATGGTCACGGAACTGACTTCCACGTAGGCCTGACTGCACACAAAGCCCCAGGAAGCATGGAGCAAGGATTTGCCTTTGACCCTGAGAAGGCTCAGAAGACGCAAGGCAGTTAGGCCAATGCAAGTCTGTCTTCATCACTGGAGAGTCTACCAGCAGAGCCACCAGCCTCTGTTGCCTCCCCCAGCAGCAGCTGAGACAACCCCTCCATCCCTCCTGCTCATCTGACAGCGGTCCCCAGGAAGGAGGGCGTGGGGACTCTCGGCACATGAGGGCCCAAATTCTTTGTTTTAATTGGTCCCAGGCATTTCCATTTTAAAGCCTCTTTCACTTACTTGGTTTAAAAAGTCAATCTCTGGATGATCCAGTAGGAGTCCAGAGAATAGATAAGATAGTGAGACTAATCTATAACATTTGTGCTTAATGGTTAGATATTAATTGGCTTTTTTTAAAGTGTGTAAATCGGTCCATTTTCAGTCTTTGTAATCTGTTCATTCTCATTAATGAAGGAGCAATACTCATCAACAGCTCTGCGCCACCCATCACCTTGTAAAACTATAGTCCGTTTATTTAAAAAAATAAAATAGATTTATCTCGATTTGAAATACAGAAAGTCATTAAAATAATAATTAAAAACACAACTACAAGCATAATAAAAGTTTCATGATAATAAACTACATTTTAATGTATATTAATTCCCCTAATGATTTACTCTATACATCTTACAGGGTCAAATCAATGTCTGTACCAAAAAAAAATTCAATTAAATTCTATTCACTGTATCTTTCAAGTGAGTCTATTGTTTGCTTTTGTCTCCTATCAGGCCATTTGTCAGTTGTTGTAGCTCAAGATTACAAATAGAAGGGACTTGGCCCCATCAAGGTCAGAAGAAACACGTCCAAATCCTACCCAATCCACCTTCGCCATCTCCTGTTCATTTGTCATTGATGACCTTGTTCGAGGGGGGAGAGGGAGGGGAACTCACTCCAGTCCGTACTCCTGAGCAAGCTGTCAGCCTGCAGGCCATGACTGGCACACACTCTCTCATGCTCACCCGTCCGGCACCTCAGAGCAGAGCCCAAGTGAGCCCCCACAAAGAACAAGCTCAGACAGTGCCCCGCTGACCTTTCTCTTGCCCCAGCACAGACACCACGTCGGTCCCTCCTTTCCAAAGCTCACTTCCCCTGGGTGTTCAGAGCCAGAAAAAGCACATCTGCTTCCCAGTCCCCTGCACCAAAGCAAGTGATTCACCGTCTTTACCTTACCTGAGTGATTTTTCTGGACTTAAAATACATACACACAGAAGATTTCCATGCCTGGAAAATGCTGACTGCTGGTGACAGTTTGATGAGCTGGAGGGCTGCCTGGTGGAGGTGATTGGAGAGAACTCTCTCCTCTCTGATCTCCTCCCTGCAGCCCACCCTGCAGCCCACTCCTCCCAGTCTCGAAGCCAGTAGGAAGCCGGGTTCCGGCTAGATCTGGGTCTGTTGATGGGCTGCCTGGGTTCTCTGGTCTACCACTCCCTTCACCGGTGACCACCAGGGGGCAACAAGCCTCACCATGGACATAAGAGAGAAGGTCTGGCTCGGAAAGTACAGGTTTTGCAAAGCGAAGGAGCTTCAGAATTTGGAAATGGAAAGACGTGGCACCAGAGCCTCGTTCTGCAGCAGCGGGAAGCTGACAGCAACCACCAGGAGCACGCCCATTTTTCAAGTGAGGAAAAACAAGTTACAGAACGAAACATGATTCACTTCAGGACCCAACATGAATTAGTGACGAGGCTGAAATAAAACCAGAAGTGACTGTTGAGCATACATGCTCTGCCATGCATTGCTCTGAATGTCTGGAAAGTGCAGTATAAGATACGCATCTCCTTTCTGGCCCCTCCATGGCCGTGACGTCGGGGGGGACCATAAAGCCCTCTAGCGTCGGCCCCTCTCACTTGAGCTCACCGACGCTGCTGTCCTTTCTGTGGAAAGAGGAAAGGAGAGGCAGATGCTTTGCCCCCTCCTCGGGTCAGTGGTTCCAGGCCCTGCCTCCCAGAGGATCCTTCCTCCTCCAGACGGCAAAAGGCGCGGGCTTCCCACAGAGCTGGGTTCCACCGAGGACCAAAGCATCCACAAGCAAAGAGGGCAGGCGAGAAGCACAGAGGGGGGAGGCAGAGAGAGCAAGGGTGGGAGAGGCTGAGAAAGCACAGACCAGGGAGGCTGAGGCCGCTAGCAGGAGTGCGAGGTTCTCATTAGCCAAGACGGCCTCACACTGGTGCCGGGCTTTATAAGTCTCAGCTGCATGATGCTTTTTAAAATATAGGTGCAATTTGGGCCTGCGGTTAATACTGTTTAATTTTATTTTGTACTGTGTAGTATTTTCCCAAGCTGGGTCTCGAGTAAGTCTTGAGTCTCAGCTCCAGATGTTGCTGACTTGGCAAATAAACCCAGTCAGGCGGCCCACACAAGGCCCACGGCCAGCCCCTGATGGCCCCTCTGCTGGTCCCTCTGCTGGCTCCCTGTTCCCCTGCAGCTCTCAGGGCCCTCAACACCCCCAGAACCTACTGTGCAGGCTCTCCTTTTTTGCTCCCTTCACAGACACCCTGCCACCCACGGCCTGCCCCTCAGAAGGGGAGACAGACCTGGCGGTTCCTAAAACTGAATGGCCCCAACAGTCCGCTGACAAAAAAGCTGTCTGGTTGGCTGACCCTCGGTCCAATTCACGTGTTTATCCCTTCAGCAAATGTTTATTGCCTAATTTCTCTGGCCAGGCCACCGCATCTAATTTTTGGTTTGGAAAATATGATCACTAGGATCCTGGCGGAAAGAGGTGAGGCTCCAGCAAAGAAATTACATCTGCATTTGCTACGATCTGCTAATTCTGCCCTTTACAAGCTGTGTGGCTCTGGGCAAGTCACTTCACAACTCAGAGTCTCACTCTTGTCCTCAGAAGGTGAGATGAAGTGTTGTACTCCCTCTGCACAAAGTGTGGCATGCAGTAGGTGCTCAATAATGGCTAACGATGACAGACTTTCCCAGTTGCCTTTGGGTTAAGGGAATAATCATCAAATAAAGACGGTACCTGAAATGGGAAGATACCACAGGCTGCCAGGGACCGAGCCAGGTCAAGGGCATGAGCGGCGGGTGTCTGAAACCTGCCTTTCCTGCTTACTAGCTCCATGGGGGCCAGGCCTCAGGTCCATCGGTCATTCTTCTCACTACCCTGGGATCTCGGGTGAGAGAACGAAGACAGAGAGCAACACAAAGGAGTCATCTTCCTGCCTCACTGTCAAGTATCTGCAGGAAGCACGTCAATAAATCCACTTGGTCAAAACACCCCATAAATGCTAGTATGTAAAAAGAAAGAGAAAGATTTCCCTGCCCAGCATGCTAAGACATGAGAAAGTGACTCGTAGGCCCAAGGCAGACCAGCAGGGCCCAGCCACTGAGAGGCCCCGAAGGCTCATTGGAGGCGGGAGCTGGACAGACCCAATGTTTGGTAGCCATGAATTTTTCTGAATCCCAATAAAGTGCCTTTTACTTTATTTTCTTAGATTATTTATAAATGGATTTTTCAATAAAAAACAGAGCTTGGGCCGCATGATGGATTTTCTCTGGCTCCTCACATGGGCCGTTCATCCCTGTTGCTGTCTGCCTGGCCTGATAGTACGTGCCTTGATGGGTCCATCCACTCTTTGGGCCACCGACTGGCTTTCAGTAATTTCTCAGAAGCCCAAGGGTAGTCACTAAACTTGAGCCCCTGTCATAAAAGCTCAAATTCAGCACATAAGCCCTTACTAATAGCCAACTACATAGCAGACGTGAGGCTTGGGGAGAAGCGGTGGACAAGAAAACCAAAGCATCTTCTAAGACTTGCCATTTAGGAAAGAATAGATCTGTGTACAAAACTGAGTATGACACAGGAACCTAGAGAAAGGCTCAAGCAGGAACAGAATGTACATGAAGAAAACAGCAAAATGTCTTTTGCTGTCAGTGAGGATACCTTGGATTACAAAATTACAAAAATCCAACCCAAAGTGCCTTAAACAAGAAGGAAAAGGCATCCTCTCGTGGCACAAGAGGTCTGGAGGTAGGGCTGATGTCACTTGGCTCTTTCTCTTGGCTCAGCCATGCCCTGACCGTGGACCAGACCCGCGTGGCTGTGGAGTGATCATAGCAGCTTTCTACAATGATCACTTTTCCCAAAGTCCAGAAGATAGAAATCTTATGCCCCTTTTTAAGAGCTAAGTCCCAGCAAGTCCTATCTTCTCACTGACAATAACTGAGTTATAGGCCACTCCGAAAGCAACCCCTGGCATGATGGGCTTAGACAGACCTAGATCCATCCCTCACCCAACACCCCACAGCACTGGAGATGGCCTTGACCTCTCCTGAAGAATCTGGCCACTGATACATGGACACAATCAAGGACCCATCAGCAAGAAACAAGTGGGAATGCTATTGGGAAAACCATCCAAAGTGGCTCCTACCTGGAGGAACTGACGCTCTCAGAAGATGCTCTGAACTAAACTATCAAAATAGACACACAATAAAAGCAGGGAACTTATCTATTTTGTTCTCTTCTGTTCTTTGCTAATAGCACAGTGCCTGGTATGCAATAGACACTCAAGTATCTGATGAATGAATTAATGAATGAATGCTGGGATTAAACCAAGAGGCTCTCTGGGAATAGATTAGTTTCATCAGGTCTCAGAGACGCAAGACAAGAAGATGAATTCAGCAAGCAACAACCAAGTTGGGTGTTCTGAAGTCTGTTCAAAGAAGGGCAATGATCAAAGATGAGGAACTTCCCAAGATGTCTAGCCTAGCCCTGTTTGTCCAGCACTGTCCAGAGAAGAGTGACCATGAATACAAGAGACATGAACTTCCCAGTCCTGGGAGAGGCCTTTGTCCCTGGGGATCAGAGATAACTTTTCTACCCTTCCATGGTATGAATTTATTGTTCCTGCCAACAGCCTCCCAGCTTCCACTCCAATTCCCTGCACATGGGTCACCTTTTAATGAGATGGTGCTATGGGTGAGGGGTGCCTTGAGTGGGGGGGCGAGGGCTTGAGTACTTCAATCATGAGGGAAGGTGTTTATCCTCCACTGCATCTTAATAAAGTGGCACATCGTTTATGTGTCCATTCAGCAGAAGTCATCCTCATACAAATTAGATGTTGCTTCTGGGCTGAGAGTCAGTGATGACAAATCCCCACAACAAATGTCCTACCCTGATGGAAACAAACAGATGTCAGACCCTAGGACTTTGCTTTAATGGCAAATGCAATCACATAGAAAAAGGCCAATGATATTTCCTCTAAACTAAGCCCATGGTACTTCCCAGATGAAAATTTAGCCCAGCAAAAGAAGTAGAAATCTCCTTCTCTTAATTTTACCTGTTACTCAGGTAACATCCAGCCTCTGCTCTCACCTGGACAGCATGAGGGGCTGGTGCAGCCACTTGGGAAACCGACTGCCTTGGGTCACAGATGTTGTCAGCATCAAGACTTCTGAAAGAATGAACCGTTTATTTAAGCAGACAAATGGACATTTAATATTTAATGTTGGCTCTTTCTTGACGCAAGTGTTCAGCTTCAACTTCTGCACTTTCCAGTCTGATGCAAGTTCTACCAACCTGCAAGTCTTGCAAGATTTGATGGACCAGGGGCCATCAGAACATGGGAGCAGGCAAGGCATTTCATCATTAGATGTGACTGGAGCTCTTACCAAAAGGAAGCATGTCTATCTTGAAAGCGGTAACATCTGATCTACAGGTATCTAGGTCGATGTGGACCAGAGATCAGAAAAACCTGTCTCGACTTCTTTAGATGACGCACTCTGTCAATAACAAATGTGTGTGCCTCTTCACACACCATATCTCCCAAGGGTGGCTCACAGCCAGCCCACCTAAGATGAGACACCAGGGGTTCAAAGTCCTAAGCATGAGGCAAGGCCACCAGCTGAAGCCCCAGAAGCCAAGGGGGGACTGGGTGCAGCTGTCACTCTCCGAGGGAGAGAAGGAAACCACAGGGAAAGAGGTGATCTGTGGGGCACCAAAGGGCAAGAGAGAGAAGGTCCCTGGACAAGGGTGGGGCTCAAAGAGCGGGCTGGACTGGGAGCCAGCAGTGAGGACATGAACAGGTGTGATGTCAAGGCCAGTGGTCCCAGATCCAAGACTCAGCCCCTCCCATGAAAGCCAGTCAGTACTGGTATAAATGCCAGCAGGTCTCATTGCTCTATCTTGTTCTTGTTCAAGTCCAATGCTGAGCTGCTCCTGAGAATGCCAACAACGCAGTCAAGGTCAAGCCAGTGCTGTGTTCTCCACTTCTTCATACCCAATCCAAAACTGCTTACTCTTTCAAAACATAGGGGGTGGGGGATGGACACTGATAAATATGCCTTCAAGGCCACATGCTCTGTGAAAGGAGAAAAATACTTCACCAGGCTGGAAGAGAAAAATTATTTCCCTGGTGGGTTTTTCTATAATCAGACATTTTGACCTAGAACTTCTACCTGTCTGCTGACCCATCTCCCTTGGACTCTTCCAACCAGTTGACATGAACCCCAACAACAAGGTGCACCTACCCCCTCTCTCTCTCCTCCTTTGGCCACCAAATAAGCACTCCTGGTAGCTCCAAACCGACCCCTCCAGCTGGGCTCTCCATCCTGTCTTCTCTCCCCTTCTCCAGGACTCTGCACCTAAAGTTTTCTTTCTTCTGCATGGCCAACCGATCAAAATTAGTTTCTCTCCCCTCCTCCCTCTCACCCTCTCTCTGTCAGCTCATTCCCATCTCACCCTTTTGTCTCCTCCATGTTCACTACAGAACTCCCCGTCGGCCACTCTCAACCTCCAGGTGACCAAATCCCATGACACCTTCCTCTCCTCTCAGGAACCACATCCTCTAGGAAACCACACAGATCCCTCCTTCCTGCAGCACTCGGCCCCTCCTCTGTTCCCCACCATCTTCTCCCCTGTCACGGGCCTCTAAGTGTCTGAATCTGCCTTTGCTGCCCTGGCCTCCTGGCTCCTCTCTGGGACCATGACTAGGAGTACCGGCTATTTGTTGGTGATTCACAAACTTACATCTCAAGCCTAGGCTCCTTCTCTGAGCTCCTGGTCCAGTATCCGCTGCCTGCTTGGCCTCTCCATGTGGATGTGTAATAAGCATCCCACATTTAACACGTCCAACACAGATGTTCTCATTTTCATCCTAAAGCCTTTCTCCCCGGTTTCACCTTCTCAGTAGACAGCACCACGGATCGCCTGGAACTCAAGGTAACCCACAGACCTCATTGGCTCTAACTTCAGGGGTATCTCCAAACTGCCCATTCTCTCCATCTCCCCTGCCAGCCCCTGATCTGAGCAGCTACCACGTCTCATCTGGATGGCAGCAGGAGCCACCCAACCAACCTCCTGACCAGAAGGACCTGGGAGCCCATCTAGGCACTCCTCCAGCCTCCTACGCCCCCGCCTCACCCCAGTGCCACCTCCCTACCCCCTGGTACCAGCTCACTCTGCAATTTCTGAGTTGCACCCCCAGGCCTCCCCAGTCCTGGGACACTCTCAGTTCTTCTCCTGAAGTGCCCCTCTCCCAGCCTGTCCCAGACCACCTCCCTCTCTTCCTCTCCATCTCAGCTTAAAGATCCTTCCTCTTCAGAGATAACCCCACTAAGGAAGCCCCTCTTCCCAACCACCACCCTTTGCAGCACTCCTCACCAATGAAATGGCCTTGGTTATTTATTTACTGACAGTGATGGGCTGAATCGTGTCCCAAAATTCATATCTTAAAGCCCCAGTGTGATGGTATTTGGAGAGGGGGTCTTTGGAAGGTCATTAGGGCTGCCAGAGGTCACAAGAGTGGGGGCCCTCATGACCTATTAGTTGCTGAATAAGAAGACAGACAGACAGACAGACAGACAGAGAAAGAGAGAGAGAGAGGGAGGGAGCACTCCACCCTATAAGAAGGCATCAAGGCCAGGCACAGTGGCTCACACCTGTAATCTAAGCACTTTAGGAGGCTGAGGCAGGAGGATTGCTTAAGCCCAGTAGTTCAAGACCAGCATAGACAACATAAGGATACCCTGTCACTACAAAAAAATCAAAAAAATGAGCTAGGCATGGTGGTGTGCATCTGTATTCCCAGCTACACAGGAGGCTGAGGTGGAAGGATTGCCTGAGCCCAGCGGATTGAGCCTGCAGTGAGCCATGATCGGTCCACTGCACTCCTGCCTGGGTGACAGAATGAGAATCTCACATTAAAAAAGAAAAACAAAAAAACAAGGCATTCACCTGCAAGCCGCGAAAAGGGTCATCACCAAGAGTCAAATCAGCCAGCACTTGGATCTTGGACTTCTCAGCCTCCAGAACTGCGAGAAATAAACATCTATTGTCTAAGTCACTGCATCTACAGTATTTTGCTGTAGCAGCCTGGGCAGACTAGTATGCTGATGTATTTTTCTCAGTTCCTCAATAAAATATAAGCCACAGGAAGCAGAGAGTGTCCCCAGTGTCTTGCCCATGGTCTCCCCAGGGCTAGCAGGAGGCCATCAGACGCCAAGTGCCCCAAAAGTGTGATTGTTGAACTTGATCCCGTTTTGTAGCTACATCTTGCCATCTTTTATAAGAAGAGAAGGTGCAAATGCAAATGGTAGAGCCAGGGAAGGTATTTCAGAACCCAAATTGCTGTAAGACCAAAAGCAAGAGGGGGCGGAGGTAGATACAGCAATGTTCCTAAGAAGAAATCTTTCATTTCAAGAGTTGGAAGGTTCTGTCTGAAAGGTAATCAGTCTGCCCTGGCCTCCAATCTGCAATGCAGCTAAACCAGCATTTCCTGAGGTGTCCTCCACAGAACATTCCCACAGATGCTTGGCCAACTTGAAGGTCAGGGCACGGGGGTGGTGCCCACTGACAAACAGGCAAGCGAAACACCCAGACCCACATCCCCTGGAAGTCACACATCAGCACATCCGTGAGTCTGACAGGGAATGCCATAGTGCCCTCCCTTTAACTTTATTTCTACTAGCAATTCCAGACCAGTTTGGAGCTGCTGTTATGGGTTGAATTGTGTCCCCCACAAAGATGTGTTGAAATCCTCACCCTGGGTCCCCTAATTGTAACCTTATTTGAAAATGGCGTCTTTGCAGAAGTAATCAAGTTAAGATGAGGTCTTACTGAAGTAGGATGGGCCCTAATCCAACATGATAGGTGTCCTCACAAGAAGGTCAAGTGACAATGGAGACACATGGGGAGGGAGGTCATGTGAAGACAGACACAAAGGGAGGAGGTCATGTGAACACAGAAGCACATGGGAAGGAGGTCATGTGAAGAAAGACAGGGAGGAGGTCATGTGAAGACAGACATGGGGAAGAGGTCATGTGTACACAGACACATGGATAGGAGTTCACATGAAGACAGACACATGGGGAGGAGGTCACATGAAGACAGAGACACATGGGAAGGAGGTCATGTGAACATGGGGAGAAGGCCCTGTGAAGATGGAGGCATACAGGACAAGGTCATGTGAACAGGGAGACACGCAGAGAGGAGACTGTGTGGAGACGGAGGCAGAGGGGAATCATCTTCAAGCCTCGGAACACCAGGAGCCAGCGGCCTCCACTAGACAGATGGAAAAGGATGCTGTAAAGATCCCCCAGGGCCTCCAAGGAAGCTACCCTCTGGTCCCTGGATCTTGGACATCGAGCCTCTGGGACTATGAGAATCCATTTCTTTTGGTTAGAGTCACCCAGCTTGTGGCACTTTGTTGCAGCCACAGGAATCGAATCCCTACAACCCTCAGAGCAAAGATGCCTGGGCCCTCCACCCGGCGCTGCATGTTCCACCCACACTGGGCAGACACCAGCCCCTCGGCAGTTCCCACCGGGAGGGAGCTGTCCTGGGAACCCCTTGGGCACCTGCCCAGCCCCAAGGCCTGGCCCTCGATGATCATATCTCCTGTCATGGCTGCTCCAAGCTCCCTCTAGCTGAGTGGACCGTTCCACAGCACATACTCTATGCTTTCTTCTCGCCTCATCTTCTCCCTCACTCTTTGCACCAAAAATGTTTAAGTTAACTGGCTGCATTATATGTTTCTTTATAATTTACCCTAAACATATAACACATTACACTAACATTTGCTGAGAATCAGCTATGTCTCAGGAACCTAAATCCCTTCTGGAACAAGGTAAAATATAAATCAATATATGAGGGGAGACCCGAAAAAATCTGGAATTTATCTATAGAAAACTACATTTATTCTTACATATTCAAACTCCAGTCACCTTCCAAGTACTCTCTGTTTGATGCAAAACACCTATCGAGATGCTTTTTCCACTGCTCAAAACAGTTTTTGAGCTCTTTCGTTTTTATGCTTCTCAGTACTTCTGCTGGGTTTTTTTGTTTCACCTCTTCCGTGCTGGCAAAATGTTTCCCTTGGAGAACTTTTTTCAACAGAAATTTGCTTGGGGTGAGATCTGGTGAATAGAGAAGGTGGGATGCAGGGGTTATGCCGTTTTTGGTCAAAAACTGCTGAACACTTAGCACGGCGTGGGGAGGGGCACTCATACATCACCATCATGAAATGGACAAATGCATTGAAAGAATCTCAAAAAAACTTCACGGAAGCCAAACGCAGCCTCTCACAACAACGCTAGCTGGTCTATGGATGCCAATGGGTCCCTACAATACTTACCTAGTGGAGGAAGCCTGTGCCACAAGGGACCTGCCCTTCAAAAGATGATTCCGGTTTTTTGTGGGTCCCCCTCATATATGTTATAAAAATATAATGGGACTGTATAAATTGTCAAAATAAAACCTTTTTCTCACCCTTCATAGCCCTTGGTGCTTGACACTCAAATCCCCGCCTTTCAGACTCCTGCTCCTCCTTCTGGCTCCTTTTTCTGCCAGTGCCACCCTCTGCTCAATGGCCACTGCCCTCACATCCCCTCTCTCCACCCCACTGACCCCTCTCTTCCCACCCTACCCTCTCCCTTGTCACCTCCTCACCGAACCCACCACTCTCTCTGCCTCGGGGCCCTTGCACAGACTGTTTCCTCTGCTTACAGTGGCCTTCCCCCTCTCCTCCCTGGTCTGTTCACTCAACTCCTACTCAAAATGTTGCCTGGTCTTGACCTCTTCCAAAAGGCTTTTCCCACACTTGACACTCAACCCAGCCCCTCCCATCCATGTGCTCTCCCCCAGGGGTGACATTCTATATAGTTATCAACTGATCTGGTGCAGGTACCACTACTCAGAATGGCATGGGCCAGAGCCATGGGGGCACTGGAGGTCAGGTGTCATCACCTCTTATCAGGCACAGAAGTATTTCCATGAATTAACAAGCGCATGCGCATCGCCGGCTGGCAGCCCTGCCAGATCCATATTTGTGGGGTCGCCCAGGGCATGCCTTGAGAGTGGGCAGATCCCTCCTGCAGCGGGGCAGGACCTGTCTTCCCCTGTGCCTGGTCTTGAACATGGGCTCACACCTGATGCAAAGGAGGAGCTCGGTTACCATTTGTCGAACTGAACCAAACTCTTTCAGGCAAAGACGAAATGGAAAGACCGAGGATTTCTCCCAGACTGCCACATCTACTGGGTGAGCCAAATAAAACCTGTTCCTGGACAGTCTGTTTGCTCAGATGGTGAGTCTGTCAGATTTCACAGCTTCAGCGACCTCATGAAGCTCTGACCTGAAAATAAATTGAGAGGGAATAAAAAAAGAAGGAAGAACAAGAGAAAACGATCCGCTCCTCCTGGGGCCGTTCTTCTGGCAAGCACACTCCAGTCGGCTCCAAGAAACAAAGGGAAATCTTCGTCATGTCAGAAAAACCGGCATAAATCTCCAACAAGTCTGCCTTCCTGGCAACGCTTTCCGTGCTCCTGGGAAACTGGAACCCGATTCTTGAGCAATTTCAATGCAGAAGGCTTGCCTCGTGTTATACAAGAGGCCACGGAACTTTCCACAGTCTGAATACAATGTATGCGGCTCCGGATGCCATGTACATCGCGGGACACAAGGCCGTAGGGCCGTGACCACCTGCAGCATGCCCACCACTTGCAGCTCACGGCCCGCTCATTTCCCCAAGGGATCGGAAGCCCTGTGTATAGACAGGAAGGTGACCATCCCAAAGGGACCCCTCCAATGGAAGCAGAAGACCCCTTTTATGGGCTGAACTGTGTCCCCTAAAAATTCACACATAGAAGCCCTACCTCCTAGTGCCTCAGAATGTGACTGTATTTGGAGATGGAGTTTTTCGTTGTTGTTATTGTTGTTGTTTGGGTTTTTGTTTTTGGGGTTTTTTTTTGAGTCGAGGTCTCATTCTGTCATCCAGGTTAAAGTATAGTGGCACAGTCACAGCTCACCACAGCCTTGAACTCCTGGGCTGAGATGACCCTCCCTCCTCAGCCTCCCGAGTAACTGGGACTACAGGCGTGTGCCACCATGCCCGGTTAATCTTTTCCATTTTGGGTAGAGATGAGGTCTCACTATGTTGCCCAGGCTGGTCTTGAACTTCTGGGCTCAAGCGATCCTCCTACCTCAGCCTCCCAAAGTGCTGAGATCACAGGCATGAGCCACCACGCCCAGCAAGGAGACAGTCTTTAAAGAGGTAATTAAGTTAAAATGAGGTTATTATCTGGGCCCTAATCCAACAGAACTGGTGTCCTTATAAGAAGAGGAAATTTGGACACACAGAAAGACACCAGGGATATGTGCGCACAGAGGAAAGACCACATGAGGACACAGCAGGAAGGTGGCTGTCAACAAGCCAAGGAGAGAGGTCTCAGGAGAAACCAGCCCTGCCAACACCTTGGTCTGGGGCTTCTGGCCTCCAGAACTGTGAGAAAGGAAATGTCTGTTGTTTAAGTCCCTCAGTCTGTGGTACTAACACATGAATACAGCCCCGCAGAAGAGGACTTTGTCAATATTAAGGTTCCCATCATGCAAATTATTCACTTGTGGGCATTACAGGTATAAAAGTTACACCAAAAATCCCGGTGGACCTGGAACCTTGTCTGGGGGTAGCTGTGGTTGCTGCACAGGCTGGGATCAGTGACTTGGGTTCAAATCCGGGCTCTTCCTCTCATTCCCTAAACAAGGGTGATTTACAGCATCTGCTTCTCAGCATTTTTTGAGGTTTAGATCCAATTGTATCTTTAAAGCACGAATCATAAGTGCCCAGCACCATAAAAGCTCAATTAATACCACTCATTATATCTATTTTCAATCTCTCCTCAACACAGGTGATTCCACTCTGATTGCTCCAGGCATAGGAGTAGGAAGAACTTTCCTTAAGAAGAAACAAGAAGGAAAGAGGGCGTCTTTTGAACGAGACTTGAGAAACAAGGGAAGCAGGACAGTGACCCTCTTAGAAGATTTCTCAAACTCCGACTTCCCCAGATTTGTTATCCCCACCCCCACCACCCTTTCCACCCACCCACCCATCTGCTTGAAAAACCAAACTCTTTTTTTTTTGAGTTGGGGTCTCACTCTGTCTCCCAGGCTGGAGTACAGTGGCATGACCATGAGTCACAGCAGCCTTCACCTCCTGAGCTCAGGCGATCCTTCCCCCGCCAGTCTCCCGAGTAGCTGGTACTACAGGCACCCCCCACCATGTCCATCTAGGTTTTTTTTTTTTTTTATTTTTTTGTAGAGATGAAGCCTCACTATGTTTCCCAGGCTGGTCTCCAACTCCTGCCCTCAAGGAATCCTCCTGCCTTGGCCTCCCAAAGTGCTGGGATTATAGGCATGAGCCATTGCACCTGGCCAGACAAGTAAAATTATTTCACTGAACCAGTCTTGAGTCTTGGGTCAGCAGGAAGCAGGGAGTTCAGCAGCATCCTTCTCTCAAACCTTTCTAGATAAACAGAAACATCTAGGAGGGATGAGCAGTGGCAGCCTGAGATAAGGGAGAAAGGTGGTGGAGATCTGGGGGCGTCCAGGGGAGAATGACAAGGAGGGCTCAAGAACTCATGGTGGCCTGGACACTGCACCCTCCGGGATCTGGGAGGAGCCACAATGTGCAGCCCACTAGTCCCCCAGTCAGGTCACCGAATCTGCAGACTTCTCACTGAAGCCTGGAAGAATTCAGTCTGCAGAACCACCAAGATGGCCTGAGGACACACAACAGGAGGGGAAGAGAAGGGGTGTGTGTGCGCGTGTGTGTACACATTTCTCTGTGTGTGTGTATGTGTGCACGCATGTGCACTGTTCTCTACACTAGCTTTAGCCATTGGAAATTGGAAGTTGTTTCATTTCCCAAGCATATCTTCATCCTTCCATGGGGTCAAGATAACATCTAGAATAGCCTAATTTAGGGAAAGGGGGAGACTTTAATTAGCCCTGGTCTCTATGTGTAGACACTAGAACTTGAGCAAATCTATCCATCTAGTCACCACCTCTCAAAAAGGAGAGCCCGGCCTTCAGGGGATCCCGTCATACCCAGGGCTCTGCCATCCTATAGAGGCACCCCCTCCTCTCTCCTCACTGAACATCACTTGTTCATCCTTTGCTTATTCATTTATTCCATGAGCACCTGTTGGGCATCACTCCGCACAGGGAAACCATGTTAGCCGTCAGCCTAGCCTTTCACACAGTCATGCTGACTCTAGAGCAATGGATGTTATCTGGCTTCTGCCATCGCAGAAACAAGGGTTTTCCAGGTGAGGACTCCCAGGCAGGCCAGTGGTCCAAGAAGAAAGTGCCTGGATGTCTTTCTTCACTGTTCCCCCAAAGAGATCAGGCCTGGGACAGAAAACCTATGGCATCCCTGGCCGAGGAACGCATCTTGAGTATAAAGCAAACCCACAAGGCAAGGAACTTTCTCAGCCCCCGAGGCACAGAGTAGGCCTCAGAACCCAGAGGAGAGGCTAGTGCTGGTTGCAGCAGAAACACTGTGACCCCCGAGCAGCCCAAAACCCCACGTCTGTGGGGTCATTGCCATCTGGCGTGGGGGGAAGGAGAAAAGGGGACCATCTCCCTCCTGCCTGGGCATGACTCAGGGAATATCAGCCAAGATTGTGCCCCATATCTCCCTCCCTGCCTCTGGAACAGGAAGTTGCCCTTAACACCTTCCCAAACTCTGCCGCAACAGAGTGGCCTGGCCTGGCTTGGCATCTGGGATCTGGGGGCCCAGTGAAGGGGTGTTCTCAGGTAGGGGGTCTCCTCCCCAGCCCTGGATCTGAAACTTCACAGGCCCACCCCAGCTCAGAAGGGAAGGCTTTATGGTCAAAGTGGAGGTCTCGTCACTGGATCAACAGCAAACCATGACTACACATGGGCCAGGAGACTCACCACACTAACAGTTCATGCGTATCTCAGTCTGAATGGTGTCAGGGCTAACTGCCAAAGAGGTTTTAAAGAAAGGTCTCATGTAAGTGTCAGCAAAATTCTGGCTCTACAGACTGCTTGACCCAGACATCTCCAGCCCCGTGACAGGGTCACACTAGTCAGCTGGCAACTAGACATCCTCCCAGGCTCCTAAGGAGGCCCCAGACAGTTGGCCTTTTCTCTGGAAGAAATAGGACGGAGCCGGAACAGACTGACCTGAACTACAGTGGCAGCTACTTCGCCACCCTGAGAACTGGCCAAGCCTGCCACACAGAGGAGCAGTAAAACTCACTCTGGGTCCCTGTCTGAGCACCTGGAAAGCTGGCTGTTTAAAAAATATTTTATTCTGGCTGCCATGCAAACTTTTTCGAAGACTCACCCCCAGGACAGCCATCACACTCATGGTGGGACGCTAAGGAACTGGGGCAGGGCGCTCGCCGCGCACACGTCCTTCCCAAGCTGAGAAGCCTGAAAGCAAAACTGGAGACAGCCCTTGTGTTCCAAATAGGTGAACTTCCAGAAGGACCTTGGACTGCAAAGACAGAAAGGAGTCTGGATTCCTGTCTCGGGCCCCGGGTGGAGGAGAAGGGCAGGGAGAGAGCCAGGGCCTCAATCTCTCTCTCATCCTCTCCTGGGAGAGTTCCAGCCCTGTGCCATGAGGATGGACAGAGAGGAAAGCCAGGTCAAGGGAAGATTTGGACAGAACTGGGGAACCATGCGGACTGAGGGTGTAGATGCTAGGGTCCGTAACAGAGGCACTACCTAGAGGAGAGGGGATCAGCTCTGGTGATCCCTATGGCTTCAGGAGGGAAGGACACAATCACTCTGTGTCGTCATCGGGCAAGACTCCCCTGAAATATCTCAGCCTTCCCCAGCAGACAGAGCCCCTCCTTCCCTCCCCCTCCTCACACCTCCTTTTTGGCACCGGCTCAGAGCATGGGCTACAAGTCCCTCAGGGATTCACCTCCCCCCACTCCCAGACTCTGTGCTCCCCCCTCAAGGAGGGAGACTAAGTCACCCATCTCCATCCTGGCACCTAAGACAGGGCAGACCATGAATAGGGTTAAATCCATCCATCAGCCAGTCCCACGCTGGGGGTGCCGTGCCATTTGTCTCATGTCACTGTTAGAACAGAACACATTTTTTTTATTTTTAAAAATAAAAAGAGCTGGGAAAGAAAGCTCTCCAAAATGCCTCTCAGGTGATCCTCATGGCCACAGCTAGGACAGTCAGGTCATGGGCCCCTCCCATGCCATTCTAATGGCAGGCTCAGTTATTCCAGTAGTTAAAAATAAATTATTGAAGACATACATTTAAATATCCAAAAGCACCACAGTAACATCCAAAGAGATCATGAAACTGTGCATGTGTGTGAAATGGGGTTTTCTTGGCTGGCTCCAGGGGAAGAAGAACCCTAAAGATGTGTCCCCCAAGTCCCCCAAGCTGTCACTCCCAGCCCCTAGCCCCAGGGACCGGCTCTGCATCCTTCTGATTGTAAGCTCACCTCCCTCCTATGCTGAGCGTTGTGAGACTCCCAGGACACACGTGAGTGGTGCAGAGAGTAGCAAAAGTCACAGAAACTGCACGAGAGGAAGGCACAGCCCTGTGTGCAGAGTGAGCAACAGGCAACATGCTCTGACTTGGGGGCCTCCCCTGAAGGGCACCTCTGACCAAAAGTTGTTCTCTGGGAAGGATGCCTGGCCCTGAAATTCTTCCAGTCAAGACTCACGGCACAGAAGAAAGAACGTGGTCTGGGACACTACCTGTGCCTGGGAAGGTAAATCCCTGGGCATAAGAGGGGAAGCAAATGTCCCGGGGCCCGCAGGCAGGAGACAGAGGGCCACCCACTCTGATGCTGCTGCAGCCTCCGGATAAAGACCAAGTCACTGAGGTAAAGGTGTCACAAGGCACTCAGGAGGTCCACGTCCAGGGCAGGTCGCTATCCAGGCCACTGTCACCACTCACAGCACCCAGCACAGAAGGGGCATGATGGATGCTCACTGGTGAGATCAGCAGGAATAGACAACAACAGTCACTAGTACAGTTGCATATTGTGCGCCAAAGTCCAGAAGGGTCCATCCTGCATGTCCTTTAATCTGTTCCTCAGGACAGCCCGATGTCATGCAAGAGGAAGTGGGGTCCCAGGGATGCTGAGTCAAACGGAGCCTCGGAGAGGCAGAGCAGAGCCACCCCAGGACTCTGAGATGCCCTTCATGGATCCTTGACACTCGGAAAGGGGTGTCACTGGCTCTTAGTTGGGGCTTTGCTTAAAACAGCAAGAGCTACTGGTCCACACGATGTGCTAGTCACTCATTCTCGTTTAGCCCCGTAACAACTGAATTTGCTGGGGGCTACGGTTCCCGTTCTGCAGGTGAAAACACCAAAGGCCCGGGAGGCTGCCTTTCACTGTAACTCAAGCATGGGGCAGCTTGACTCCAAAAGCCATACTGTCACCTGTCCCGCTCAGTCACCTCCCCATCGGAATGCATCCCTCCTGCAAGCCCTTCTATCCAACTCCCTCATAGACACGGAAAACACAGTTCCCCAGAAGACAGCAGGGCAGGCCAAGCCCATCTTTCAGAGGAGAGAGGCTGCCACTGGGCCCCGTTCGTTGCTTCCGACAAACCACCCAGAAATGGAAAAGATGGACATGGTCACGAGGCGCACGGACAGAACCTTAAACCACCCGTCCATGTGGACAGCAGTTCTCAAACTCAGGAAGCCCCAGGGAGGTGTGCTCTTTGTCTAGAAACCAAGAGAGGAAGAGGCAGCTTCGCCTCTGATACTCCCTGCTTCCGGACGGAGGACGTGAGCCATCCCCACAGAGAGCTGTCCACGGGCCAGTAGGAAAGCTGCGTTCCCCACAGCCCAGCTGCACGTGGGGCGAGAACAGCCCCCTTGGGTCTCCCAGCAAGAGGTCGAGTGGGCTGCCTCAGGAGGCCCGAGTTCCAGCAGCGATGGAGTCAGAGGCCAGGCAGGCGGTGAGGATGGTGGTCTGTGATGAGTGGCGAGAGGGACAAGCACAGGGACCACCCAGGGTGCACATGCAGCAAAGGCAGGAGCACAGGGCAGCAGGGAAGAGGCCCCCGAGGCGGGTGAGGAAAGAGGCTCGGAGGGGCAATGAGTGTGACGCCTGAGGCCAGGCTAGGGCAGCCGACAGAGGGGGACACAGGGCCAGGGATGCTGCATTGTTGAGATCCACCTCTCACCAGGAACACTCGGGATTCCAGGCACCATTCATTCACTCATTCATTCCTCAAATTCTCATTGAGCACCAGCCACACTCCAGGTCCTGTTGTAGGTGCTGGGGGCACAGTAAAACATAAAAAATCTCATCTCTGGGGGTGAGAGGGAGCCACACAGACCCCTGGGAAAAGGCCTTCCAAGCAAGAACAGTAGGTGCAAAGGCCCTGGTGTGGGAAACTGCCAAGAAGTCCATGTCCCGGGAGTGCAGTGAGTGAGAGGATAGGAAGGAGGCAGGCTCAGAGGGGTCCTGGGGCAGGTCTTTGCAAGGACTTTGGCTTCCACTCCAAGTGAGAAGGAGACCACTAGAAAGCTTTGAGCAAAGTCACGCCATGATCCGATGCCCGTTCTAACAAGACCTCTGGGCGGCCACCTGGGGAAGATTCTAAAAGGTACTCTAGCAAGGCAGAGGTGACTGAGGGAGACCGGGGAGGAGGCTGCTCCCATGTGTCATCAATCTAAACATGAGATGATGGCAGAACTGGAGACAGTGGGCATAGTACCAGTCCTTGACAAAGTTTTGCTGTAGAGGGAAAAACAGAAATGGAGTCAGCACTGGAGGGGGAGTGAGTCAAGAGAGATTCTCTGAAGACAGGAGCACATTTGGATGCTGACGGGAAGGGACCAGGCAGGAAGGAACATGAGGAAAAGAAACTGCCACCACAGGGAGAGAAGACCAGCAGCAGCAATGGCTGGGAGTCCCAAGGGGACAGGGTTCAAGTTCAAGAGTGAAAGGTTGCCTTGGCAAGGAGCAGGAGCCACCCAGCTCCAAGCGCCCTGGCAAGTGTCCTTTCTGCCCCCTGTGTGCTGTGTGCTGGCCCTGCACTGCTTCCTGCTCCCACGGCCCATGGATGGCGAGACCGGCAGGTGGGAGCCGGGCTGTGGGAGTGCTGTTCTGAGGGCCTCATCTTCTTGGGGAGACAGGAAGCAGGTCAGCAGCTGGGAGGAGTGTGGGGTGAAGAGGGAGGAGACAGGGAGGACGGCCTGGCCCAGGAGAGCGGGAGCCGGACAGGGTTGGGTCAGAGCACGCGGGTGTGGCAGACCAGGCTGGTGGTTGGGGCACTGGGCGGTGCAGGCGTGACCCCAGAGGAGAACCAGATCTAAGCAGGGCCAGGGCGGGGCCAGGGCAGGCCCAGCACCTGGCCATGTGAGAGAGGGGCAAGGACCAGCTGCAGGATGCATGGGGGGAGCCTGGAACTGGCTCTGGCATGGGGGTGTGAGGCCAGGGAGGGGCGGGACGGCACAAAGAGGCCAGGGTCCCTGGGCCTCGGGTCTGAAGTGTGGCTGGACTCCAGGACCCAGACGGAGAGAGCAGGGAAGGCAAGGGTGGCCTCAGAGGGCTCTGGAACCTGAGGTCTTAAGAGTAGAGGCCCGGAGAACAGCCCCTGGCTACTATGCCCTCACGCAGCAATACCTGGGACAAGAGGGAACACAGTCCTCACCTGGGAGGGCTGAGGGGAAGCAGTGTGCCCAGGGCAGAGCCAGACATCCCGAAAGGAAGAAGAAGCCACACTCAGAGAGAAGGCTGAGGAGCCAGGGGTTTGCTGTAACGGCAGCGAGTTTGGGGGGCAAAAGGGGCCATGTGGAGCCCTAGAGAGCTGGAGTCCAGGGGTGGGGGATGATTTGGGAGACCAGGAAGTGCCATTTTGAGCTTAAAGGGGCCACCTATTAGCATGACTGTGTCCAGAGGGGGCAGCCTGTTTCAGGAATATTCTGAGTCTTACCCGGCCAACAGGGATGTAAGAACATCCTATCAAAGCACAAGCAGCAACTGATCCCCCCAGCCGCCGGCCAGCCACAGGACCATGGAAGGACCACATATCACTTCGGGCAGCGGGAGGCTTCATTTCCAATCCAGCCCTGCCACCAGCCCTCGCAGGCTCCGGGACGTGTCAGAGGAACAAATCTGGAAGAGTCAGCCCGGGGAGTCTCCCCACTGCCTTCTCCCGGGGGCTAGATGTGTCACCAGCGAGCCTGCACTACCCACTGTCTGCCATCGCCCCACTGCATCTGAATGAACTCAGAAATCACCGGCCTGAATTCCGAGCTCCTCAGCAACTCAGGTGCTCGGGCAACATGCTCGATGCTGACATTGTTCATGGTGTCTCGGGTTCACTGAGGAGTATGGGCTCCTTGGCCCAGCTCCTCGTTCACTGACACCAAAACATACGGGGTTGACTCGGGGGCCAGAGCCTTGCCCCACGCAAACCCAAATGTCACCCAGAAGCAGGCAGGACAGCACTTACCCCTAGGCCCAGTGACACACCCCAGAGGGCCGCACTCCCAACACTGCCCCCCACAGCCAGTCCTGGAGGTGAATAGTCGGCGCTACTGCACCCTGCTTCCACAGATACACCGCTGTTATGTTTCTATTTCTTCTCTGTCCTGTCTCACCCACACAGGACTAGAACTCCATGGGCTCTTCCCTTCCCCATCATACTCTCTTCTCCACCTACCCCACCCTCTCCACTGCCCCTACAAATTGGAGTTCCTCACATAAGAAATACACAATGGGACCAGTCGTGGTGGCTCACAACTGTAGTCCCAGCACTTGGGAGGCCAAGGCAGGAGCATTACTTTAGGCCAAGAGTTCGAGACCAGTGTTGTTTAAAAATTAGCCAGGCATGGTGGTATGCGCCTGTAGTCTCAACAATTTGGGAGGCTTAGGTGGAAGGATTGCCTGAGACCAGGAGATGGAGGCTGCAGTGAGCTGTGATCATGCCACTGCACTCCAGCCTGGCGATAGAGCAAGACCCTGACACACACACACACACACACACACACACACACACACACAATGGGCTTTCCTATCTGGGTGACAACCCAACAGTGACATATCCAAATAGCCTAGCACTGCCAAGGCACATGCCTCAGTTGGGCACTGCCACTGAAGTCTGATGTCCATCCCCGATGGTGCTAGACTCCATACCGCCTTCACTCTGTGATGCCAAGGTGCCATCAAGGCCTGGATGAGGGTCAATGTCTGAATGCACATCCTGGTCAGGACCCAGAGGGGTGTGGACACCACCACCCAAGGAGGCTCAGGTTCAGGCTTCTCCACCCTGGCCCCTCAAGGGTGCAGACAGACACCATCTCTAGAGCATCTCCGGGTCCAGACGGCTTGCTATTTACAGACTCTTCTCCTGCCCTGTCTCCCAGGGAAGGCGAGACGAGGAGGCTCTTACCTACCGCAGCCTCCACCATGGAGGACCCGGGTGTGAGCTGGAGCAGCAGACTGAATACTCACACCCCTGCTGGTCACTTTTCTGGCCTCAGGCCCTTCCAACTTCTTACTCCTGTCCACCTTCCCCCTCGCCTGGCTGCTTAGCTGCACCTCGCAGTTTCCTGGCTGTCCTTCAAATGCTCCAGATACCATCCCACCTGAGAGACACTGTCCTAGCTGTTCCCTCTCTAGAGAATGTCCTTCCCCAGATGTCCTCAGGGTGGCCTTCCCTGGCTGCACCCCACACCCGCCCCACCCCGCCTTACTTCCCCAGGGCAGTGCCCACCCTCTGAGACACCGTGACGTGACCCTCACTTAGTCATCATTGATGCCTGACTCCCTCCCCACAGAAAATAACCTCCATGAAGGCAGAGACTTGGGCTGCCTTCACTGCCATACCTCCAGCGTCTAGGACTGCGCCCGGCACACACTGAGTGGCAAAATGGACAAACACTTGGAAAGGCACCTGAACTCACTGACTGTTCATTGTCCCTTTAAAAACAAGAGACACAAGATGAAGATGAACTGCATCGAGCGTAGGGAGCAGGACCAGCCACATTTTCCAGAATCAAGGATCTACGTGAAGATGAGAGACAGATGAATCCCCTGGCCTTGACTCTCCCTCCTTGGGGTCTCCTAGGAATATTTCTGCTTCCAGCTCATTCACACCAGCCTTTTCGAACAGCAGAGTCCCCTGCACACACCCCATATTGATCCCTGCTAGATCTTGAGCCTGGGCGAAGACCTCAAAACCTATACGCAGTTCATGTGTGAACCCCCAGACCTGAAACGAGCCCAGTTCGCAGTCCAGAGAATGGCCTGTGTTTGGTGCTCGAGTTAATTAATGGATGTTCAGCAGCATTTTTCTCGCGTACGATATTAGCAAGCTACTTGGTAAAGGAAGCCATGCATTGCACTTTCCTAAGTCGGCCTGGGTCTAGGGAGATTTGGCCTGTCTGTAACTTTAATTTTAAACTAATTCCTAAAGCTGGAGGAGATTTGCAACACAGTTTGACAGATAATCTTAGAGTCTGGAAATTCCTATGAACAATTCCAAACGCACTTAGGGAAGGCCTTGTTGCAAAGCTCAGCTTCCGGTGGTCATCCCTCCAAGGCACACATGCAGGCCTGCTTGAGCACCTCTGTCTGCACACACCTGCAGATTCACACACCTGAGTGCCAGGCAAGGTGACATCCCAGCTGCTCACGGCCACTCCTGAGCGGCACAGGAAGCCATCTGCCCGACTCTAGACCGGCAGAGAAAAGGAAAACAAGGATGTAGTGAGGAAAGGCTTGGAGGCAGGTGGTGGACCTGCCCAGGACACTCACAGAGCTCAGAGGGGATGACTCGACCACGCTGCAGCCTCTCCCCCGGCAAAGGTTGCCAGGAGCAGACCCACCTCGCATGGCTGCATCAAAGCACGTGCCAGACTCTCCCCTCTCCCGAGGAGGCCCATTCCTGATACTCTTAATTTACTTATTCCATCAAAAATTAAACTTCGGATTGTATTTTGTTTTTCATGTCTCCCACTGTGACCATCTCATTAGTGCTTGCCTCACTCAAGCAATGACCTGGACTTTCCAATGGCGGTGGTTTATTTTACCTTGGAGTGACTGTCTCTTCTTTCCACGTTCAAAAATTTCTCCTTGTCACAATAATTAATAGGTCCTGTTCCTAAAGCAATTATGTTCAAATGATCTTAACAAAGCACAGCTCTAAGTGCCATCGAGCAAAAGACCAAATCTCGACCCCACTAGGCCAGGAAGCCTGCACTCACCCCCCCAAAAAATCTGCCATGTCCCATGTCCTCAGACGGGCTACACTATAGTGGCCAAGGGCTTTTCCTGCTCTCAGGATGACTTAGCCTGGAATCACCAACTGGCTGAACAGGGGGTCGACTGGAGGGTAGGGTGAGAGAGGGCTACGGTGTCTTCTTTGTCATTGAAAATGAGAAAAAAATCACCCACAATGGAAACTCTGGAGTCTATATAGTCTACCCCAAATCACAGGTTCTGTTCCTGGGGAGGAATTCAACTTGGGAGACGACAAGCACACCTCCCGCTCAGCTGACCCACCTCTACCACCACTGCCTAGCCAGTGGAGCATTGCTCTTACCAGTCTCATCATCCAATCCTCGTGTCCTCTGACAAAAGGGTGGCACAAGAAACCCAGCGCACACAAGAAAAATGAGGCCACAAAGAATTTCCAGACATTCAATCTCTTTGGGGACACGGGCCAGTTAAGTGACAGCTTCCAAGATCACTCAGAGCCTCAGGACACCAGACAAGAGAAGAAACCGGAAGAGAGGAAGCCAGAAGGAAGGAGACAGGAACAGAGAAGAGAGAAAAAGTGAAATGGAAGGACAGAAGAGAAGGAAGCAGAGAGAACAGGGAGGAGGCGTCAGTCCCCCTGAGGGCCAGAGACTTGGCCCTTCAGGCTTTGCGTGTGTGGCTCCTCCATCTGGAATCCCCCTTCCCCTCTTGCACCTGGAAAACACAAGTCCTGATGTAGGCCTGAGCTCCAATGTAAGCTCTTCTGCGCGGCAGCCCCCTTCTCACTGCAGAGAGAAAGTTTCTCCTCTCCAACATGCAGTCAGGACCAAAGAAGCTCTGCTAGTAACAAGAACAGTCAACCCTAAAATCTCAGTGACCTAAAACAAAGCAAGCTTGTTTCTTGTTCACACCACACATCCACGGCACGTTGTGGGAGAAGGGAGACTCTGCTGCATGTGGTCACTCAGGGATCCAAGCTGGTGTGATTGCTGCACTGGGGGAAGGGCACACAGCAAACCACACACATCACTTCTCACACTGCATCAGCCAAAGCCAGTTGTAGCAGCAGCCATCACTTCAAAGGGGGCAGGGAAGTACAGTCCCACAATGGGCCCCCAGAAGGAAATTCAAAATTGTCAATGCTCAGCACCGAGGTGCTCTCCTGTGTCTGCCCCTGGTCGGTAGCTGTATGGGCACTGCTCCCTGACAGCATTTCACATCAGATTTCATAGCTCATCCCTATCACAAGCTGGAAGAGGCCACTTGCCTCTTCCTGTACTTGCATTTTTACAGATGAGGATACCAAGGCTCAAAAAAAGTTAAATATAAATATAGTTAAAATATTTCCATATTTATATGAAGGTCAGATGGCTAAAGAATCGTAAGGGCAGTATTCAAAAACTTATCCTATATGAGTCTGAAACTCACACTCGCCCCCGCCCCTAAGCCACACTCGTTCCTAAATGGAGTGGGTTTTTTTCCCCTCTCTCCATTGGACCGTGAGTTCGCCAAGGGAAAAAACACGGCCTTCTTCATGTGGCCAGCAGAGTGTCAGGCACTCAAAAATGTCTGCAGAGCTGGCCATGGTGGCATGTCCCAGCTACACAGAAGGCTGGGGTGGGGGGATTGCTTGAACCTAGGAGTTTGAGGCTACAGTGAGCTACGACCGCACCGCAGCACTCCAGCCTGGGCAACAGAGTGAGATTCTGTATCTAAAACAATATTTTTAATTTTCAAAAGTTTTAATGTCTGCAGAGTGCGCACAGCAGTTCCATCCCAGGGACACGTGGGAGAGAAGCGGGACGCCTCCAGGCTGCCACAGCCCTGCCTATGAGCGCCATCCAATTCCAGCCATGGGAAATGCACAGAGGACACCCGCGTGGCAGTCATGCCCTCTGTAAACTCAGGCACCTGGGAGACCCTCTGGGGGCTCTCAGGAGACACGGGAAGTTCTGGTGTCCTGGCCTCCTGCTGCTCTGAGCACACTCAGACTTGAACAATCCAGCCAGAAAAATCTGGGAGGTTGTCAACACATACCCTCCAAGTTTTCATCAAGGTGGGCTTAAACCACATTGGCCGCCAGCTTATTAAATAAAGTAAATTAGGTCTCAATTGTTTGCTTGCACACCAGGCAGGAAAAATGAAATTTTCAATTTGAAAGTAATATTGCTATAATATGCAGAAGCGGATCTGGGCCGGGACTTTGTGCACGTCTGCCAAGAGAGGTGAGGGGTGAGCACTTCTCAGAAAGGTCTTCTTGCACCAGGGCACCTGCTGGAGGAATCCCAGGCACCTGCAGAGCAAGGCTTTGGATGCCTGGAAAAGCAGTTGGGGAAGGAACAGCAGCACCTAAGTGCATCTATTTAATCTTCTCTTTTATTTTCTCCAGGTGTAAGTACCGCATCACGGCCAAACGCCCTGATTAACATTGCCTTTCCATATCGAAAAATCTAAATCGGGCACTTCGAGGCCTCTGAATTTACATTTTTTAATGGAAAGAGAGAAGTAGTCTCAGGGAAGTATGTGCTTAACTCCAAAGCCTTATCAGCCGCACAATCCAAGAGCAGATATTGGAGGACGTCTTCAAAGAGGAAACTCTTTAAATCGACGCGTGTGGCTTTATTCGGGCTCAATTGGCACGGTGTGCTCTAAAAGGCAATTTCCTATCTGGAATCGAAAGAACCAGGACTCAGTAGGGTTTGTCACCTTCAAGGGCCCCTCCCCAAAAGCCTTTTGCTAAGGGCATCCGCAACAAGCGTGTAATGGTTCTAACGGAATAAAATAGTCTTTCAAATGCAGACATATTTAAGTTTAAAGAGTTTGAGGCTGTCCTGGGATGGGGGAACAAATTAGGGGCTCGTCGGACACACATGCTGAGTCTCTGGGGTATTTGGTGCAGGACGGTGACCAGCTGTTTGTTATTATGGCTGAGGACAGGATGAACAGGAAAAATGTTTCCAACTAGAGCCGAAGTGGGTCAGACAGGCAGGCGTGGCCAGAAACAGAGGGCCATTCCAGGAGATGCTGGCCTCATCCCTGAAGGCCATATTCCTTGCAGATGAAGAATGCAGGCTGGGAAGTGCTGCCACCTTTCAGCTGGGGCCCCTCCACCACACTATCCTTTCTGCGCTCTGAATGTCTGTTTTGCATCTGTAACATGGGGATGGTATCAGTACCGGTTTCTTGGGGTCCTGAGGAGGATTAAGAAAGATAAGCACACAAAACATTTGTTTGGTTCTGTCACATAATTCGAAACAGGATGGACTCATCTGCGCAGAGTGTCCAGGTACATGCTATACAAGGCCTCTCCACGCAGAAGCATCACCTGTCCAAGAGATTTATTTGTGGGTTTTATGAACAGGGCTGCTTCCAAAGGAGCCTAGAAAAGCTTCCCATGGATGGATTTTTGTTTCTGTTCTGTTAAATCAAAATGGTGGGAAGTTATAGGGGGTAGAGATAGGGCTGGCACGCAGGGAGGTGGGGAAGATAGGAGGGAGGAGGAGGGGCTGGAGGGAGGACGCACCAGGCGGGTGCAAGAGGGCGACACGCAGGGATAAGTTCCCTCTTCAAAGCCAGTGAGGAAGGTCGCCCAGAGAGGGGAGGGCCTGGCTTCCTGTCTCCAGCTCACTCAGGCTCCAAATGCCAGGTCTTCAAGGTCTCAGAGGACAGTTCCCCTTTCAGCGCCACCACAGAATCTGCCCGCTGGAGGCACCCCTCCCATCTGCCAACCGTGTGAGTGTCCCCCCCCAGCCTCAGACCCGTGTGGACTTGCTGAAGTCCCCAGAGGTGGTGCCGTCCATCACCCCCACGGGCACGTGACAAACATCAGGGTCCCCGGCAGCACTGCTCTGCATCTCTCTGGGCCTCCTCCCTTCTGGGCCAGTCCCAGTGAGGCAGCACAGGCCCAGCAGCTGCGACCACGTGGTCCATGCCACTGGGCAAGGCTCTGCGGCCCTCGTGATGCTCTGTGTGTGTGTGTGCACGTATATGTGTGTGTGGCACACCTGGGCCTTCCCGCAGGGACATCCGAGGGAAATTACCACCGAAGGGAATGGCTGCGGCGTCTCTGTAGATCACTACTCCTGACTTCCTCCGCTGGCAGCCTGAATGGGACCCTGGAGGACCAAGGTAATGCATCCATCCTCCCCAAGACCTATCCATCCTCCAAACGTGTCCAGTGAGGAATGTGAGCACCTGCATCCAGAGCCCCCACTCCCACTACTGGGGCCCCTCGCAGGGAGTGCAGGCGTCTCTAATTTCAACCTGAGGAGAAACCTGCAAGTGAGCCACCTAAGGGCCCTAGCCTAGCCTAAGGGCCCACAGGTCTGCTAACTGCAAGCCCTCCAAACCACCACCACCGCCCCCCCGCAGCCCTAAGGTCCCGCCAGGAACCCACCAAGGAGAAAAACACCTTCCTTGGAACAAACCTCCAGGAGCCGCCACTAAGAAAGGCAGGCATTTCTCACCTTCTACCGAAAAGCATCAACATAAGGGCTAGATGACCAAGGAGGGCAGGGAGGGTGGCGTCTGAGAAGATTTGAAGCCACTTTGTGAGGGTGTAAACGTCTTCAAGACCAACCCCCTGATACGAAGAGGATGATGCTAACATGTCCTAGCACTAGCCAGGAGCCAAACACAGTGCCTTTAGCCACCAGGTATTGGATATCATCTCACTTAACGCCAAACAGGTCTAGGTGGGCAGTACTGTTACTGACCCCACATGACAGAGGGGCATGTGTGTACACACACATAGACGTGCACTCACAGAAAGATGAGTCAGACAAGCCAAACATAAGGAAGCCAATCCCACAGTTTGCTGCCATAAAGGGATTTTGAGGAGGCAGCTCAGGGTGTGTGGGAGTAAGGGCAGGAGCCCCCAACGCACCCCCTGCACCTTGAGATCCAGCCTGCCTGAGGGCCTGTACCAGGCCTTGGGAGTCAAATGTTCCCTAAGCGGCCACCTGTTGTGGTCCTGCTGGGCTTCGCAGCTGGGGCCGGGCCTTCCACAAGTGAGGAGAAAGCCCCGGGCTGCAGGTGCCGGCCCCAGAGCACACCGCAGCACACCAGGCCAGCTGGTAAGTCTGGAGGTGCTGCTGGGTTTCGTTTTGTTTTCTGGAGGCAACCACTCACTTAAGACTCCCTGGAACACCTGCTTTCCACCTTATTACAGTGACCTCTGGTGGTCAAGAGTCAGACACTGCATGGTCAAATTAGAATTCAATTGCTTAATTTCAAGTAACAAATGCCTGGAGGTCCCTTAAGAGGTTCCGAGAAGAGCAGAGGAGACAGGATCATGAGTTGGAGCTGCTGCCCGCCCCCAGAAGGCATGAGGCTGGCTGTCACCTGACCCTGAGCACAACCCGCCAAGACTTCTCAGATGATGCTTCCAGAGCCATCGCGAATGGCCTCCAAGCTCCAACCCGGGGCGATGTCTCAGCCGCAGCACCCCCTCCCCCCGCCAGCTGGTGGCATCTCGATGCCAGGCTTAGAGGTCACGGGCTCAGGGAGGTTTTGTGCAAAAGCTTCCGCCCTGCCGGGGGACCTGCCATGAGCACAGGGGGAGGGAGGGCTTCTGGAAGGCCTGCAATCCCAGCACCGTCACCAGCCCTGCTCCAGCTGCTCAGGCTCAGCAGGGGAGGCAGGGACGCTGCCCTCCCTTTCCCTGCCGGAACCACCAGGCCCAGCCGAGAGAGAAAGGTCAGCCAGGAACGAGGGGGTTCTGCCTACACTCCTTGGTGCCCAGGCCATGATGCTGGGTAGCCCAGGCAAGAGGTGCCACAAGGCAAGAGAAGCAGCATTTGCTTTGGGGGTCATTTTGGAGACCAGAAGGAAGGGGGACGTATCACAAATACCCAGTTAGCCCTAAGCCAGGTCATCGAGAGTCTGGGGGTGGAGGTGGAGGATTCTTCTGCGGGAATCAAAGCTGAACAGGGTCTCCTGTGGGTAGAGGGGAGATGGGGATATGGAACATAGCCCTGCCACCAGCCAACAACACAGCTTAGTACACACGAGGGTATCGCCTTAGGACACCCCAAACCATTCCAGACAGATGCTTGTGGACCCTAAAAGCTCTCCAGAGAAAAGGATCCAACAACCTCAGTGGCACCCATTCTAGAAGCTTCCAGAAGCTTCCAGATTCAGAGTGAATCCCTCCACCTGTTATTGTCACTGCTTGGTCTGTCTATGGTGGGTAGGCTTCCATCAAATCCCCAGACACTAAGGACAGATTCTCCCCAGGTCCCTGCAAGCATCGGTCAGGATAGGCTGAGCCTGGTTCTTTCGAATACAAAGACAGACCGGTTCACTTTCCTGGTATTCTTTGGAATTCAAAATGGATGTGGAATATCAATATTGTCTCAATTTTCCTTTATCTACGAGGAGACGTCAGCAAACCTTTCTGCCAAGGATTGTACAAGGATCATTAAAAGGAAAATGTCCATGGTAATTGTGCCTTTATGCATATTTCTTCACTCCAATATTCTATAACATAATAATGTTTCACATTTCTACAGAACTGTCTTTTCAGCATGTTTTCGCATTATGCTTAATTTCGTAAGAGTTTCTCAGCCCCACATAACGACACAGTTCAATGCAAAATCAGATATAAATCTAGCTTAAGAGACTCTCAACAGGAATTTCATTTAAAACTGTAAATGTTAAAAGATTCTGGCTCTGATTTATGTGATGTTGTGTGTGTGTGTGTTTCAAAGAGAGAGCTCGGCTGGCCCTCGTAGACAATAGACGCCCACGGAATCACAGCCGCTACAGTCCAGTCTCCGCAGGTCTGACTGGCTGGCTCCCTGCCCCTCTGCAGAGGATAAGCCCGCGTGATGAGGGCAGACGGGCAGGCCGGTGGTCAGAGCTCCAGTGCCAGGGCCACGTGGGGCCTCGGGGGCCAGGAGGGGAGTGAACAAAGGGTATGCGACACGGTTGCCCGTGCAGGCTCAGGGGCGACTTTGGGGGGATGACCTTGCAGCTTCCTCTCCTCCGAAACGCTGGGGCACCACAGAGGGGCCCTCCATGTCCTGCCCCCACTTGTTCCTGGCTTCATAAAAACACAGGAGGGAGATCGACAGGAGAGGCAGAAAGTTCGAGGTCGGATTTTCCTCTGCATTGTACCTGGGCACGACCTCCACCTGTCAAGGTAGAAAAACAACCCCCACCGTCTGTCTGCAACTACTCCTGGGAAACTGGCAACTGACAGCACGGAGAGCTCGTTGGCCAAGATGCAGGCCGATGCCTTCAGGTGCTGCGAACTGTGAATTTCGTGATGGAATTAATGAATCTGGAGGAGGCATCCATCCATTGTCTAAGCACATTTAAGGCAATTTTAAAATGCGGATTATTTACATACTAGGCTCTAATGACTCCGCAGCAGCCATTACAGTCCGTCATGTAAAACCATATCCAGGCAATTTTATAGCAGCCTATCACACGCGTGCCGTGTTTAGACAACTTATAATACACAAATTATTTACATCATGAAAACATCTCTGTGGCCCTGGCATTATGCTACCAAGAGACAACACAGCCGCAGTAGATTAAATTGAAATATGCCGGCTGCTTTTGAAACTTTCAACTTTATTCCAAGATGCTAAAAGCCAAAAAAATTCACAGTTAGCATGTCTAAAATTTCACTTGCAAGGTGGCGCTGTGGTGAGTTGCCACCCAAAAAAAGAAGTCACCACTTTGCAATTGTAAAATCCATTTATTTAAAGAAGATCGAGGTATCCAAGCCTTCTGATAGCACTTAACATATTTTAAAATATGCACTGCAAAGCTCTAAAAGTTCCTGAATTCCTCCATAAAAAAAAAAAATGTTTTGCCACTTCTAATGGACTCCACCCAATTCCAAGCAGAATCTGTAGGGTACACGCCCCCAGAAAAAAGGCAATTGAAATGACTTGTCTATATCTTTCCAGGAAAGTAAATTATATATAGGTCTGTACTCACACCCCCACACCCCTATAGGTTACCCATTTTCCTCCCACACTCCACAGCCCACAGAAATGAACAGAAAATTATCAAGTGGGTTTAAGCGCTTGGATACCTAATTGCAACAAAACTAAGAGCCTCATCTTTCTGCCTTTTAGAACTTTGGTTTCAGACTTTAAAGCAATTCCCATTAGCCAAGTTGACACATGCCAATTAGCTTCCAGCGTTTCACAGAATAAAACGCCCCTTGAGATAAACCACCCCCACATACCTACACGTCTTCCAAATATCTCCATTTGTTTTTCAATATTTCATTAAAATGAAACTCCTAGATGATGGTTCAGATGTGAAAGGAAGTGCTATTAATTTTAATTCAGAGTCCTCATACCAAGACAGCAGAAAGGACCCCAGGCTCCACTGAGGACCACACAAGTATCTCTAATCAGAAGAGTGCCCCATTTCTGCCCCCTCTACTGCATGAAGTGGAGTTACCTGGGCGTTTTGTGCCTTTACAACAGAAGCAAAGCTTTCCATAACTGTGTTTAATGATGATGGTCGTGAAGGAGGAGGAGGAAGAGAAAGAAGAACAGGAGGAGGAGGAGAGCAGAGCAGAATTAAATCACAAGCAGTACATCGCTCAGTCCCTATTCCTACCAGATTACCAACAGATCCCGGTGGACCTGCAGATGGAAACATCTCTGTTTTTTATATAAACGGGTACATACAATACCTGTATCGTCATACAAAACTAATGTTTCAAAAGAACTGTAAACAAATAAGTGAACTCTAATGAATGATATGCCTGCATGTTGAATTATCTGGGGAAAGTGCATTGATATCTACAACCTTCTCTGAAATGAATCAAAATATCAAGATGAACGGATGACTAGAAGGATGGATATTGATAAGCCAAGTACGAGGTCCAACCATTAAGTTCACAAACATGCCACCGTGTGCTTACATCGGCAGCATTGTACAAACAACTCGGTAAGGTTTCATAAGCATGATATATCAGTGTCTCACAGTTGTGTTCATGTCGACATGTGGCAGTTTCTTGCTGAGTGGCATTCATTATTGTTGCGTGTTTTTGTGTGCCGTTGTGAGAATGTCGGGGCTTGAATTAGAGTAATGAACAAACATTAAATTAAATTTGGCAAGAGTGGAAGTGAAATTAGGGACATATTAGTCCAAGTTTAGAGGGATAATGCCATGAAGAAAATGGCAATGTACAAAGAAATTAAATGTTTTTCTGAGGGGAGAGAAAGTGTCACTGATGTAAAGAGGTCAGGATGGCCAATAATGAGCAGAACTGACAAAAACGGTGCAAAAATTCGTCAAATTGTGCATCGAAATTGTGAGCTGATTGTAAGAAACATAACAGACCAAATAAACGACAATAGAGAAACCAATATAGGAAAATCTTAACTGAAAATATTGGCATGGGAAAGGTGTGTGCAAAAATGGTCCAGAAGGAGCTCTTGCATCACAACTATGCACCAGCTCACACAGCACTGTCTGCAAGGGAGTTTTTGGCCTGTAAACAAATAACTATATTGGAACACTCTCCACTCATCTGATCTGGCCCCTGATGACATTTTTCTTTACCCAAAGATAAAGGAAATATTTAAAGGAAGACATCTCGAGGACATTCAGGACATCAAGGATATTAGAACGACAGCTGTGATGGCCATTCCAGAAAAAGAGTTTCACAATTGCTTGGACAGGTCTACTAGGTGCTGGCATCAATGCATAGCGTCCCAAGAAGAGTACTTCAAAGGTGACCATAGTGATATTCAGCAGTGAGGTATGTGGCACTTTCTTTAGGATGAGTTTGCAAACTTAATTGTCACACTCATAGGATGACATGATAACCGTGGAAGGTACTTATAAGTAGACGGGTTTCACTGCAAAATCCTTTCAACTTCATTATGGTTTTTGAAATTTTCAAATTGAAATGACAAAAAAAACTAGTTATTTCACCTAATAATTTTGCACTAGTCTCTTTCCAAGTCAATACGGGTTTTTTTGTTTTGTTTATTTGGTTTATTTGGGTTATTTGGTTTTTTAAGAGATGGGGTCTCGCTCTGTTGGCCAGGTTGGAGTGCAGTGGTGGGATCATAGCTCACTGCAGCCTTGAACTCCTGGGTTCATGTGATCTCCCTGCCTCAACCTCCCAAGTAGCTAAGACTATAGGCAACTATAGCTATAAGACTATAGCTAAGACTATACAACCATGGCCAGATAGTTATTTTATTTTATTTTTTGTAGTCTCACTATGTTGCCCATCCTAGTCTCAAACTCCTGACCTCAAGGGATCCTCTGGCCTCAGCCTCCCAAAACTCTGGGATTACAGGCGTGAGCCACCATGCCCAGCTTCAATACATACAAATCTTTTTATTCTTTTTAACAGTTGTGCAAGATTTCATTTTATGGGTGTACTACAATTTGTTAACCTGTTCCCATTGATGGACATTTGGGTCACTTTGCAATGAAAAAAATACCATCCTGAATATCCATGAAAATATGTCTTTGACTATTCATGATAGCATTTCTAGAGGATAAATTTCTAAACATAGATTTATTGACTTAAAGGGAACATACATTTTTACTTTTGACATATACTAATAACAGTTAACACCTACTTCAAGTTTACTCCTTGCAGATGCTATTGTAAGCACTTTTCATATATTAGCTTATATACTCCTCACGAGAACTTAAGTAGGTACTAAGGTAGCTTCACTTTATAGTTGGGGAAACTGAGGCACAGATAGGCTAAATAATTTGCCCAAGGTCTTACAGCCAGAATGTGGCACTCTGACTCCAAAGCTGGTCATTTTAACCATAGTGCTTACAAATCATGGTCAAGAAAATCAAACCAATAAAAATTCCTGCTGATGGAGCTTGAGAGCCCCTGTTTCCCTAAGCTGCTTTTAAACGTAGCTAAAACTTAAAGGAAACACTGTCCATTTTTCCAAATTCCACGAAGATCGATGGGAAGAACCCAGCGCAGAGAAAGAAAGAAAGCAGCACAGAGTGGAGCAAGGCAGGGACCACAGCAAGGGCGCAGGGGAGGCAAACATTCCAGCAGGAAGTGGGATCGTCTCCCGGCTCCTCTGCCTGCCTCTGCGGCAGGCACCCGCGCCGGGCTCTGCAGGGGAGGCTGGCAGGTAAACACTCCTACGAAACTCTCAGACTTCTATTTTTAAACTCTATAAATCCCCAACCCATCTTCCCAGATGCATTAATGCAACCTCAAGTATTCTACCTCTGTTTTTCTTTATCAGACAGCTGCAAGTAAAAAGGACTAAACAAATGAGTAAGCGTATCGTCTCTCTTTCCATCATCGACTCAATTAATTCAAGTAAATCTTCAGACAATGCTTGATGTGTCAGTGGGATATTATTATCAACAACCTAAAAAGGTTCTTTTGTTTTATTGCCTAAAACATTATAAACGATCCCATTATAAAACCGGTTAGGAAGTCTTCCCATAGCTGGCTATAGTGCCAGCCCCGAACTTTCAAGGCCTCCCTGAAACGCAGCCTCCATACAATTAGCTCCAGAGGCAAGAAACCTGCAGTTCTGGAAAGAGACCTCTGCCCACAGCAGGGCATTCGCGTTGCTGAAGCTCACAACACAAGGAAACTATAACAATACCTAATAATAAGGCTACATTATTGTTGCTGTAGCAACACAAATAATGTAACTGATAGAGTCGGCTTGCTTCGCAGACACATAACACACTACGCCAGAAAGCAGGTCTGGAAGAAGAGCTGAAGGAGAAACAGAAACAGAATGACTTCAAATAACAAGCCAACCACCTCAGACATGAGCAGAGCAGAGAAAGCACAGACCTGGAACCCGAAAGACCGAGGCTCCAGTCGTGACTTCCTAACTGACTGCGTGACATTGGGCAAGTTATTTAACATTTCTGAATGCTGGCAGTCTCGGCTGCGGAATGAAGATCATGAGCCCTACTGCAGAGGTGATCAACAAGCCGAGCGGGAAACCAGGCGAAGGCCCTGGCTGACCAACAGCTGCTGGCACTATGATGATCATCGTGGTAGGATCACCGACGGGTGTCCATTGAGTAGTTTCACACCGAACTAAGAACCTACCGTGTGTTCACACATGTCTTTTCCTCTGTTTCTCAATGATGATGATGATGATGATGAAAGACTTCAAGCTTTCCAAAAACCATAGGGAATAATATAATAAAAACCTATGTGCCAGCCAGCACGTAGGCTTTTCCAGTCATGATATTTCACTAGATATCCTCAGGTTTATTTTTTTTAGAAATAAAAAAGAATTACAGATACTACTTGGAGCTCCCAAGTGCTGGCCCTGTCCCCTTCTCCTCCCTCCCTCTCAGAGTTAACCACTATCTGCCATTTAGTTCTTATTCACTATATATGTAAGGTATCCATAACATTTTTTTTACATCTTAAGTTTATATAAATGGTACTGTACAATACTTTTATTCTTACAACTTGTTTTTTTCCACTCATTTCTGATCTTTAAACATGAAGATACACATAACTTTAGCTGTTATATACTATTTCAGTATATAAATACACTACAACTTATTTGCCCATTCTGCTACTGTGAACATTTCAATTGTTTCCAGATTTCTATTAGTGTAAATGATGCTTCAAAGAACATCCTTGGTCATATCTCTGTGCACAGGTACAAGGGGGTCTATAGGGCAGCAGCCCTCAAAGCATGGTCACAGACCCTTGGGGCATCCCCAAGACCCTTCTGGGAGACAGTGAAGTCAAAACCACCTTTGTAAAACACTAAGAAGTGATTTATCTTTTTCGCCGTAGAGACATTTGCACTTCTGGAGCAAAAGCAACACTGGGTAACATTGCTGGGGCCTCAGCACAGATAAACATGGTAGCAACCAACTGTACCAATAGTTGTGCATTCTTCATCACCGTACACTAAAGAAACACACGCACAAACTCTTGCCAGTTTGACTTAAGGGTTCCTGATGAAGCAGTACAAATAACTGGTTTTATTAAATCTCAGTCTTTGATCACATGTCTCTTCGATATTCTGTGTGACACAATGGAAGTACACGTAACACGCTTTTGCTATAGACTGAAGCAAGATGTCTGTTTTGAAGAAGAGCACTGTGTGACTGTCTGAGGCACAGGCTAGACCAGCCACCTTTTTCAGGAAATGCCACTTTTATTTGAAAGAACAACTGATTTTAAAACACAATGGTTATTGAGACTCCGGTGTGGGCAGGACTTCTGCTTGCGGCCAAGGTGGGGTCATGGGCTGGATGTACTCTCCTGCTTGGAATAACTGACAAACTAAACAACAAATATGAGACATCAGTTCTCTGGACATTGGACATCAGGCAATGAAGGACACCGATCCCTGAGAGATGAGAAATAAACAAGGTGAGCCTTGTGATGACCCGCCTTTCTAGCTATAGAAAGTCTCCAAAGCACAACACGGGGAGGTGGACTCAGGCCCAGCAATATCCTTGAGTTGAGAAGGAATCGGGAATCTAAGCAGGCTAAGGAGGCTGGAGGCCATAGGGCAGAGTACCAGGAAAAGGCCCACAGAGAACTCCAGAGCTGTCCAGAGGGCCCCCTTCAAGTATTCAAATAAATATGAATGTATGCAAGGAAACTATCTCAGGCCATGCAATGAACCACCCAATAGGGTTAAAGAGAACAATCACTGTCACTCACACTTAGACCCAGAATAGTGCCAGTGTCCACCAATAAGGGTGAAAATTACATAATATATACAGGGCACAGTACTCAGTAGAGTTTTACCCCAGTAACGGGGAAAAAATTAGCCCTAAACTCAATGATGCTCTGGACCCACCTAACAAAGCATTAAAGCAAGATCTGAAAGGATTAGGAATATATTTAGGAATAAATATGTATATAGTACCCAACATGGTCAATTCATAATGTCTGGAATCAAAGAGCAAATGTCCAAGCATACAAAGAAGCAAGAAAGTATGACTTACAGTAAGAAGAAAAATCAACCCCAACCAAACCAGAAATCACACAATGGTAAAATTACTAGGTAAGAAGATTGAATCTATTTTAAAAGAGACATGAGAGAATTAAACAGACTCAGGTAAAACTTCTAGAGATGAAAACCTAAGATGCAACCTGAGGTGAAAAACACACTGGATGGAATTAACAGAAAATTAGGCATCACAAAAGAAAATATTAATGAACTTAAAGACAGCAAATGAAACAGAGAGGGAAAAAATGAATAGTTTATCAGTGACAACTTCAAGTAGTCTAATATATGCATAAGTTCCCAATGGAGGAGAGAGGACAGAAAACATTTTGAAAAAATAATAGCCAAAAATGTTCAAATTTGATGAAAACTATATATCCACAGATCCAAGAAACTCAATGAGCCACGAGCACAAGAAACATAAGTAAACTACACCAAAGCACATCATAATTAAGTTGCTTAAATCCAATGATAAAGAGAAAATCTTACAAGCAGCCACAGAAAAAGGACCCATTGTATATAGGAAAACAAAGATATGGATAACTGCAGATTTCTCATCAAAAATTATGCAAGCAAGCCAGAAGACATAGAGCAAGTTCTTTCACGTACTGAAAGAAAAAACTGTCAACCGAGAATTCTTTACCTGTTGAAAATATCTTTCCAAAAAAATGGTAAAATAAAGACTTTTTTCATAGATACAAAAGCTGAAAGAATCACAGCCAGCAGACATGCACTACATGAAATGTTAAGGGAAGTAATTCAGGCAGAAAGGAAATACTATCAGATAGAAGTTGGATCTACACAAAGAAATTAAGAGCACTGAAAATGGTAACTAGGTGGTTATACATAAAGACTTTTTTTATTTTTTAACTCTCTTTAAAGATAACCAACTATTTAAGGCAAAATAATAACACTACATTGTGGGATTTATAACATATCTAGAAGTAAAATGTATAAGAACAGAAAAAGGATGAGGAGGAAGAAATGGAAGTATACTATTATAAAGTTCTAATACTATATATGAAGTTAAATAATATCACCTAAAAAGTAGACTATGCTGAGTTAAAGATGTATACTAAAAACTCCAAAACAACCACTAAAATAACAAAGGTTTATAACTAATAAGCCAACCAAGGAAACAAAAATGAAATAATAAAAAAACTCTCAGTTAATCCAAAGGAAGGCATAAAAAGAGAAAATGGGAACAAATATCAGAGGAGGAAAATAAAAAACAAATAAAAATGTAACCATATCGATAATCACATTAAATATAAATGATCTAAATACTTCAAGTAAAAGACAGAGATTGCAAGATAGGATTCAAAAGCAAGACCCAACTCTAGTCTGTCTACTAGAAACCCATCTTAAATACAAATATAAAAATAACTTAAAACTAAAAGAATGGAAGAAGATATGCCATACCAATACTAATAACAAGAAGTTTGAAGTGGTTATATTAATATCACACAAAGTGACCAGGGATAAAAAATATGACCAGGGATAAAAAGGGTCATTTCATAATAATAGAGAAGTCAATTAATCACAAGGACATAACAGTCATAGATGTTTATGAAACAAACAAGAGAGCTTCAACATATATGAAGCAAAAACTGATGGAAATACAAAAGGAAACAGATAAATCTACAATTGTAATTAGAGAGTTCCACATCCCTCTCTTGGTAACTGATTTTAAAAGTATACAGAAAAATATTGAGGATATGGAAGCCCTGAACACTCTCAACCAAGTTGACCTAGTTGACATTTATAGAACATTCCAACTACCAGCAGAATACACATCATTTTCAAGTGTACACACAATACTTATCAGCATAGATCATATTCTGAGCCGTAAAACGTCTCCATAAATTTAAAAGAATTCACATACAAAGTATATTCTCTGACCACAATGGCATTAAACTAGAAATTAATAAGACAGGTATTTAGCAGACATTTTTTCAAAAATGAATGTAATAAGACTATCACTTCAACTGCCATATTTATTACCAACGATAAAACTTGAGTTTTTAACTAAAAATTCAAACTTGGAGAAACTTGTATTCACCACCAAGAACTTGATAGTTTGCAAGACTTAAAAACTTTTCTGAGGACTTTGGTAATGATGTTAAAAGAGATCATTATTTTGGGTATTGTATAATGAAATGTGCCAACATTTGAAAAATGTGCATAACCCAGTGAACCAATATTTTCAAAATGACTGGTGTGATTTTACAAAACCATACCAGGGTAAAAAATATTTCCAAAGATCCGTATTAAAAGTATTCCCTCAAAAAAAGAATAGGCCAGTGGATTTTAATGTACAAAAATTCACTGATATAGTTTCAGATTCTACACTGCAATTAACCTCTAAGAAAGTACCATTTGTTGGGCTGTGTTTTAGTAGCAAAGAGGAATATTCACACAATTATCTGAAATGGCTATTAAAATGCTACTTCCTTTTCTAATTACACATCTGTGTGAGCTAGATTTCATCATTTATTTCAACATATCAAAACAAATTGAAGGCAGAAGCAGATATGAGAGTCCAATTGTCTTTCATTAAGCCAAACATTAAAGAAATTTGAAAAAATGTAAAACATTATCCTTCTCACTAAATTTTGTTTTGTTTTGGAAAGTATAGTTATTTTTCATTGAACAATTGGCTATTCATATGAACATGAAATGAGTTTATTACTGTTACCTTAATGAGTTAACACATATTTTAATAATTTCTCAGTTCTAATTTTTTCTTTCAGTTTTAATTTCTAATGTGATAAATATTAGAGCTGTAACTCAAAAACAGAAGATCTTTGGTATCCTCAATAAGTTTTAAAAGGTCTTGAGACCAAAAAGTCAGGAAACATTGTTCTGGGGAAGTTGAATGGCTCAGTCATGGTCTATACAGAAAATGGAGGATGTCTTGATATGTGCAAACTCACTAGGAGATTCCAAACTCAGCAACAGGCTTTTCAGTGCAGATGAATAACAGAGCTCTTTATTTATAGTAACCATAACAGTGAAGATCATAAGGGTAATCAAAGTTCACATGTACTAAGGGCTTACTACATGCCAGGCTTCATACTCAAACTGAAACCCTAAAAATCAGCATGATCCACAAACTATGAATAAAGAATTGAGGTTCGCAATTGTTAAATTAGTTGTCTTAGAGGGCGAGGGAATCAAGATTTAAATCCAGATCTCGTTTCAAACTAGTAACACCTCCCACTTTCAAATTACCCCGAACCTGGGCCCTGTGATTCTCCATCTTTTTACTCTGCTATATGTTCCTTTTTCGTATTTGTCTGACAACATATCACATAGCATTCATGCAATTGTCTCTCTGCCTCATGAGGACGTAAGCACCATGAGTGCAGGGATTTTTGTCTGTTTGCCTCTGACAGCCCAAACACTTAATGGGCATGTGCAGAGTACAGGCAGGAAGAAGGACCTCAAAGCAGGGCTCTGGGGACACAAAACGACTCCTGATAATACCAGGGTGCCTCTCTGAACCAGGTGGGGCATACCAGCAGGCAAGTGCTCCAGACAGACCAGAGCCCAGCTTGGAGTTAAGATGATCTGAGAGAAACATCAGGAAAAAGGATAACCTGGAACGCAGGACTTCGATCCATGGACAGCAGAAGAGGAAGACATGCAGGAAATCAAATCGTAGTTTCAGAACACAACCAGGGACATGGCTAGAGAAGATACCTGTGCTGGAGGCAGCCTCAGAAGCTGGGGGAACTGAGAGGCTGAGTGTGTTTGGCAGTTCTCATTGGTTCATGCTGTGATTTCCAGCTGTAGGTCTACTCTGACCACCAGCTCTACCACCCAGAGACTCGCTGGCACTAATATCTGTGCTCTACGAGTAAGACAATGTAATACCTGACAGCTATTGCACTACTTGCTGGCCCACATTATACACGTTTTCTCCTGGGCTTAGTTTCTGCCATAAACATGGACCCAGAAAAGTGTCAGGAAGAAATATGCTAAAGAGGATCTCCGCTTGGCAGTAAATGCACATCTAAGCATTACTACTGAAGGGAACAAATAAAAAGTCTAAGGGTCTTTGTATCCATGCCCAATCTCCCTAACTCTCTAAGACAGATGGCTGCATCCCACGTTACAGACTTGCTAGAATCTTCCTTCATGCCCACTGTCAGACTAAATCTATCCACATTCTTCCAGCTTGGCAGCAGGGGTCTTGCCGGCTTACCCCCTCTGCCCATGAGCACAGATACCCAGCCACATTTCCATCTTCTGAAATCTAGCTCAGATGTCCTATAGACCAGGTCCAAATATTGCCAGCCAGCAAGTCACCACATCTGCCACCAAAAACACCAAGCTAACGGAGTACACTGAAAAGATGGACCTAAGTGAGGCTCGAAATTTAAAGAACAGATAAGAAAATGTAATCTGGCATATATCGATCTCTAGGTCATTAAAATATATAACTAAGGTTCAACCTGTCCCTTCCCCCAGGTCCAAGGGGCTCCCAGGAGTCGCGCTTTCAGGCTGCAGCCTTAATTGCAGATATTTAAATGCAGCACATGCATCGCTATTGATCCCTATGCAGCCCTTTAAAGCTGATATTCATGATGTTATCATGAATCGCAGCAGCTAGTGAGTGATGTGTGTGTATCCAAATACAAACGGAAGACATCTTTTTGTTTCCCCACTTGATCCCCAGAGAGGAGAAAGATAATGCGGTGACATTGACCCTTCTTCAGCGGTTTTCTCACCCCCTTCTCCAACCATCAAAAGAGAACAGGAAAGTCCTGGAGTCAAATGAATCCCAGGGCCAGGAGTCCACCCCAGGCTCAACTGGGCCACCCCTCAAGAAAAACTACCAGCAAAACAATAAAACTTTTTTTGAGAAGAAACATTAAGGTGGCCAGAAAAAGTTTGTGCCGGCAAGGCAGACGGCAATCAATCCTCCCAGCCATGACTTTCCGGGTCAAAAGTTAGAAAAATGCCCCCGACAGCCCTTATTTTCCTGTTATTGGAAACCAGCCATGAAGACCTTTTGAAACCAATTTTAGAGTCTCAGCTTACATCCGAATTCTGGCAAGGGGAGCCACAGGTAGGAAAGCAGACCTGCTCTCCTCAGTCATTTGCTTCCTGGCCAGCCTTCCATCCCCCCATTCACCTGAAGCGCATGTCGGCTGAGCCTGTGCAAACAGATGTGAGAATACTGATGAAGTCCAAGAGTCCTAACTGGGCCTGAGCAGAATCCACAACCCCGCCCTTTGCTAGACTCTCCTCTTTCCGCCTCATGCATTGTGTCCAGGCTAACAACATCCCCTGCAGGCACCTGGTGATGGCAGCACATCTCACTTCCTGCCTTTGCTCAGAAAGTCCTCCCACCACCGGCTTTTGGTCAAATTATTCCAAGATTTAGCTCAGATTGTACTTCTCCAGGAAGGCTTCCCAGATCACAGTTCCCCTCTTCCTGCCTTCCATCCCCAAATCTGGTAAGTATAGTCGTCTGTGCACTCATCAGATCTCTACCACTTCACCAACCTGGCTCACTGAAATAGTCAGTCTGGGTCTCTGCCTTCCCCCCATACTCCCAGGAGCACCTTAAAGGCAGAGACGATGTCTGAATTGTACAGTTGTTTCCCCAGCACCTAGCCCGGTGTCTGGCACAGTATGTACTCCAGTTCCTGTGGACCATAGCTACACCCACACTCTTCAGTCACTGCCACCCCTGTAAGGCAAAAGGCATCAGTGAGATGGACTCCAGAAACAGGTGGGCTCGTTACAAACCCTACATCCTAAGGCTCCCACCGAGGCCCTGCAGCCTTTTGATTTAAGAGCCCCCAGACATTTGCCGGTGTACCCTGGAGATTTGCCCATCCCGCCGCTCTGCAGAACAACTTCAAGGCCAGGGACCCCAGGCCGTCAGAGCCCGCTCCCAGGTCCTGCAGCATCAACTCCCACAGGGGAAAAATCATTGCATTCAGATCAGCTACTGCGGCAATAGGTCAGGCTTCCAGAAGCCTCCCCCAAACGCTGATTAATGGGCAGGAGCAGCTCTTGCGCATCTCATTACGCACATAGCTGCAATGAAACCATCTTTGCTTTACAGTTTTGTGCAGGACATAAAAGTGGGAAATATCCCAGCCTTCAGAGGGAACGGGCTATGAATATTGAAGCAGCCCTGGGTTATTAATCCAGCACCATTAGTCTTAGGGAGTCACCCCAGCACTGACCCCCTAGAAGGAAATTTCTCTTGCTGTCCATTTCTCATTTCAAATTATCCATAGAGCCACCATACCCACCACCTGTGAATTATTTGATATTTTGGAGAGGAAAGTAAACAATATAAAAAATCAGCAGAACTTAGGGGATCTATAAATTCTTAGCAAGTTATTTTCGGTGTGAGGGAAGCTGATTCATATGGCACTTTACTTTCCAAGACTAATTTAGTTTGCTTTTTTTCTTTTATTAATAGGAGGTAAGCACCCTGGAAAGATCACATTTTCGCTCTTGGCAGCACCTGTCAAGGGGATCCCAGGCCCACAGCCCATGTTTGAAGGTTTATCCCAGAAAGGTATTCATGGAGCCGACACAGCTCTAGCGACATGTCAGGTGAACAATACTTCAAACACACCAAGAACAGTGATGCACAAATGCTTTGTTCTTAAAGGCCAGCATCGCACTGCTAGTACAGGCTAGTGGAAGAATCAAGATTATCCTACTCACCCTAGTAGTTCCCTTAGGAAGACATCAGAATGTAGAAATCAGTCCCTATCTTGTATTTCCCCCATTTTATATTTATCCAAATTAATGAGGTCTTACTGTGGCTGTTTTCCTGGTGGTTTTTAAGATATTTTATCTCTGATGTTCACTAGTTTCACCCTGATGCAGCCACATGTAGATTTTTGCTTTTTATGTACTCCACTTGAAATTCCATGTTCATTTTCAGTAGGAAGGCTTGTGTCTTTCTCTATTCCTTCAGCTGTGCTTCCTTCAAGAGTCCCTCCCTTCTGTTCTCTCCTTCTGGGACTCCCGTTAGATATGTGTTGGACCTTCACAGTCATATTTTATGCCTTTACTTCCCTAAGCTACAGTGCGGACAATTTCCTCCAGACCATCATATGGTTAATTAGCTCTGTCTTTAGCAGTATGTTTATTATTTGTTTACGCCAAGCCTATTAAGAGGTTTTGGGCATCTTGTTTGGTGTTTGTTTCGAATATCTTATCTTTTTATTTCTAGAATGACCAATTCTTTTTAAAACCTCCCATTATCTCTTACTGGAGTCTTAAGGATTTTCTTATTTTATCTCTAGCTTTCTCAGATTGCTCTATTATCCATAGTTCCTGAAACATGGATTATCCTTTTACAGCATATGTTGGTTATCTCTTATAGTGGTGTATTTTCTTGCTTGCTTTATAATTTTTGTCTAAGAACTCATCTACATTGGGAGTCCCCAATTTTTTTTCCATGGGACTGTGATGTATGCCTCATGTTGAGGATCATCCTCCAAAGGGCAGTTCTCTACTTACATATGACAAAGACTGAAGGCTCCCACTAGTTCTGGACCAAATTCTATGTTAGGTTCTCAGCTCAGAGTTTCTGCCCCATAGATAGCATAGAATTTGGCCTCATAGCTATATATATTGTAGGTTTGGTATCCCTCTTTCTTGTCAGAAACTCCTAAGTGTGGTCCATATGCACCGTGAAATATTCCGCAGACATAAAAAAGAGAATGAAATCATGTCCTTTGTAGCAACATGGATGCAGCTGGAGACCATCATTCTAAGTGAATTATCACAGAAACAAAAAACTGGATACCACATGTTCTCACTCATAAGTGGGTACTAAACACTGGGCATACATGGGCACAAGGATGAGAACAGACACTGGGCACTGCTAAAGGAAGGAAGGAGGGAGGGAGGGAGGGAGGGGGAATAAGAGATATAAAACCACCCATTGGGTACCATGCTCACTGCTGGGGAAAGAGGGCAGTTGGCTTGTCAGAAGCCCAAATCTCACCTTCATGCAATATACCCATGTAACAAATCATCACACACACCCTATGATTCTAAAAGAGAAAAGAAAGAAGAAAACGTCCTATCAGCTCTCGCTTGGGGGGCTAGGGGCATACCATGTTCCTGAGCCAGCAGGAAGAATTTTTCTAGTTTACAATGACAGAAAGAACAGGCCCTTCTTGCTCCCAATTCTGTGCAAGAAACCTAGTCCCATCTTGCTGGGGCCTATGAAACTCCCACCCTTAGGAAATATACTGTGGAAACTCAGGTAGGGTCACTTGGCTTCAACTCTGAATTCCATCTTCGTTTCTGGCACTTGGAAATCTTCCAGTCTCACCTTTATTTATTTATTTGCTGCTTCTGATTTTAATTCAACTATGTTTTGGCTGCTGTTTTAACTAATCCAGTATGTCTACGGGTTTAGAGTGAGAAAGGATCCCTAGATAAGCATCGCCAGCATCGTGATTGGACATTCCACTACGCCACCCCCTCTTCTGGCCTGAGAGAATTATGCTCTTGCCTAATATTCACCAATCACACACCAAACCGTAGATATAGCCAACCCTCCTTCAAATCCCTCAGGCATATGGCCAGTCAATACCATCCAATCGGACAGAGGAAAGCCAACAAGCAAAAACATCAGACCCGGCACACAGGGCCACATTACATCTCCAGAATTTCATAAGTTGCCAAGGCAATTTTGCCGGGATGTTCCCAAACTTGGAAACTCAGATCTGACCGAATTTGACTTTTTTTTACACAGCGGCTGCTTTATATCATCCTAGACTAACTAAGGAGGTCAAGCCAAGATGAAACCTCACTCCTGAGATCCCCATGTTGCTTGACTACCCACACCATACTGGCCCCACCAGTACCCACGCCAGGGTCATGCTAGGCCCTTTCCATTCACCTCAATAGCCAGCTGACATCTGGAGGGAAGGGATAATAGAGTCCCTCCCCTGGCACCCACAGCACCCCGCTGGGAATGCAGAAGAGGCAGAGGGACAACTTCCCATGGGAGGAGGAGCACAGGCCACCCCATCTTCTCTTCAACCTCAAGCCAAATCTCAGCAGCAGGTGACAAGCCATTTCCAACACACTCTCTGCCCGTTGTCGCCAAGTGGCATTTCTGTACCTTCTACAACTGGTGCTGGAGGAGAGGTCACGCTCCTAGGACATGCATGTGAGCCAGGACTTTGCAACTAACTGGCTGTGTGGCCTTGGGCGGGTCACTTCCATTCCCCTCTCTGAGTCTCCGGGGGCAGACATGAGGGCTATTTCAGAGGCTTGGCATACAGATTAAACAGCCCACCAAACAGCAGTAGCTGTTCCTGCCATTGACGATGCTATTAAAGTGCCCAGACCCCAGAAAGAAATGCCTCCTGCTGGGTCTCCGTCTCCCTCTACTTTACAGGGAAGCAGAACATAGGTTTTCCTAAAAGTTAAATACTCAAAAACTTTTCTCCTTGCTTTCCTATTCGAAATGAGTGGGGGTTTTAAAAATAGCTTTATTAAGGAAGAACTGACGTACGATGAACTGTATTTAAGGCGTACGACAGCTGAGTTCTGGCATGTGTGCAGACTTGTGAAAGCGTCACTACAATCGAGACAGTGACATATCCAGCCTCCACAAACGTCCCTCCTGCCCCTTGGTCATCCCTCCCTCCTGCCCCTGCCCCTCTGTCCAGCGGTTTTGATTATTATTTAAAAATCAAATAAGAATGAAGGAAAGAGAAAGGCGGAAAAGGAGAAGAGTAGAAAGAGAGGAAGTAGGAGTGTGTGGCTGCGTTTCAGCCTGGAGAGACAGACAGTGCACGACGAGAACAGAGGGACAAAGACAGAGGCTGGAGAAGTGCGCGCACATCTGCCCGCTCCCCCTGGGGGCTGGGGGAGGCACCCACTGCTTCCGGGGGCTCCCGACTCCCCGCTCCAGTGCCGGCTCAAGCCCAGCAGGGACCCCGCGCCTTCCTGCTCCATTGCACTGCCCATTTTTCACTGTCAAGGCCCTGCTGGAGCACAATTCATCACGGCCACGTTCAGAAGCCACCCATGTAAATGCAGAGTGATTCCACTTGGCAAGGCTTGATTGCCCTGAAGGGAGTCTCTCAAAGCATCTCTGACACCTGCAGTTGTCTGGTTGGCTGCGTCAGCCATGGAGGCCCCTGGGTGGGTCCCCAGGCTCACTCCTCACCCTCAGCACAAAGAAGAGTTAAAGGCAGGGAGTGCCCAGGCCCTCACCTTTGCAAGATGCCACATGGCCTGAGCCTAGGATCGAGAAGAGCCACTCTGCTGGTTTAAGGGTAGTTGGAGGCTGCCCAATGGTGACAATCAGGAAGTCACCCAGCTCTGTGCAACAGTCTGGTAAGGGTGAGCTCCGAGCTCAGATCCCTACAGGAGACCCTTCAGCAACTTCCTGTGGCCTTGGGTCAGCCCTGCCTGTCTCTAAGCCTGGTGTCCTGCCCCAGTCATCAAGCTGTCTCATGTCACAGCTCAAGGCCAAGCCCACATTTGCAGCCCCCTCTCTCAGCCTCCACCACTGTGACAGAAGCAGGAAGGCATCCCACAGGAGTCCTCAGCGGGGTCCACTGCTTCCGGGGGCTCCCGACTCCCCACTCAGGTGCCGGCTCTAGCCCAGCAGGGACCCCGCACCTTCCTAGGGGCCCAGGCCCTAAGCCTGGAGCAGAAGGCGGTGAGAAATTATTTGTCTATTTATTTATTGCCTGTACAGACATGTGTCACTGAACAATGAGGACATGTTTTAAGAGATGTGTCATTAGGCAATTTCTTCATTGTGCGAGCGCCACAGAGTGTGCCTACATAAACCTAGATGCTGTGGAGCCTTTGCAGGACACTGTAACACAATGGTAAGTGTTTGTGTATCTAAACATATTTACACATAGAAAAGGCACAGTAAAAATATGGCATTATAATCCTATGGGACTACCATGGTATATGTGGTCTGTCATTGACCAGAATGCTGTTATGTGGCACATAACTGTATACATTTTGGAATATTCTCTTAGCCTTAATTGGCTCCAAGTCACATTCCCGATTATAGAATGAATTACTTCAGACCTCAGAACAGAATTGCCTGTTATAAAAGATGGAAGGTTTTTCTGCGGGTAATATTGACACAAATGTGCTATCAGGCCCTCCTGGAAAAACAGGCAGCCAGTCAGGCCAATGTCCGCTTCAGGCAACCCCGAAGGAGCTCCTGAACGAGCAACCATCCATGCCCACTGCTCCGAGACTCTAGCCTGACTTATGTCTGGAATCACACACACCACACTCGGGAAAGAGGGAGAAGGGAACTGCAGGCCTCCAAGACTAACACAAAAAATGAGCAAACCAAAAAATGGTTTCTACAAGGGCTGGCACTGGGGTGAGTGTGAGCGGAACAGGTAGGGGTGGGCCAGGCACTGGCTTACAGCAGAACTCACTTTCACCAGGAAATAGTTTGATTTCAGGGTGGAGGGCAAAGAGCCCACAGTACGTCTGCATTCTCATTTTCTGTCCTGATGAAAATGTCACCATACTTGCACAGTAGCAGAACTAATAGGCTCTCGCTGACTTCTTGTCCCGGGCTGGTCCCATAGCTTCTGTGATGGCAAAGAACTTTCCCCTCCAGGAGGGTGAGAGGGTGTCCAGTGTCCAATCCTGAGCTCTGCTAAAGGGCTCCTCAATGACTGCCCTTTGCACTGGAGGGTTTTGTCATGCCTGCCCCCAGTGCCGGAACCGTCCTCACCCATGCGTCTCCTCTCCACACAGGGGATCGTGTTGAAGTTACACACCCAGCCTGAAATCCCACCCCCAGCCCAATCTCACTCCTAGGAAGGCCTCGGTAGCCAACAAGCACACTTGTTCAGAGGCAACTGTCCCTAAATGTCCCAACACAACCTTACAGAAACTGTTCAAGTCCATGATAAAGGCTTCAACCACAAAGACCCTTATAGAGGCTGCCCAGGTCAACTCCTCAGCTTGCCAGCCAGAGAGCCCAAGAGCCCGCGGTTTCCAGGAAAGTCTGAGTTGAAACCACAGGAAGCGACAGGTCTGCAGTTCTGAGGCTGTCGGGAACCCAGGCACCTCATCGTGGTGTCAGCAAAGCCCACACGTGTCCACTCTGCCCACGAGGTCCTCCTGCCAGGACAGAGGACCAGAGCCATCCAGAATGGGGCACAGAGTCAGTACGGGAACAGACACCCTGAGGTCGGGAGGGCAGCCTCTGGTCTCTTCAGACTGCCTAGGGGCCTTTTCTGACACATGTCCCGTCCCCGGCGCCCTCCGGTCTGAGTACCCAGGCTGCCTCCCCGCTGCTGAGCAGAGATAACAGAGATGGGGCACCAGGTCACGCCAGCAAGCCAGGCTTTTCTAGGTTGCTAGAAGCTTTAATGTCTGGGAAGGGAAAGGATGGACATTAAAACCAAGAAAAGACTCCAGGAATGGTCCTGACCCACAACGGGAAATAAGCATCCCCTCACATAAACGCACTCTGTGATGGCCAGCACTGAACGCTTGGAAGAAGGGTGCTGCCACTCTTTGTTACTGAGACCATCTTGTTAGCTTCTGAACACATATCCACAAAAGCAGACTTTTTTTCCAAGTCCCTTTTCACTGGTCTGGTATAAATAGCCGTGTCAGTTTGGCAAAGAGCGGGGCAGAGAGGGTCTGGAAGGAGAGGGAATGTTTGTAAAATTACTGTGGAGCTCTCCAGATGGAAAAGGAGGTCCTACATGAGCCTCACCTGTTCTTTCTGGAATAGAGATATATAGCGAAATGGTGTCCCTCCTCAGGGCGAGCCCCCTGGGGACAAGAGACATTCACAGCCCACATCACTAGCACCATGAACCACTCGTGGGTCCAACAATGCCCTGACCAACTGGGTCGCCACGTGTTGCCTCCATGATTTGTTTCTTGCTAAACCCACTTGAGACCATCAAAACATTCATTTGACACAGTTGCTTTCTGACCTAGGAGTCGAGATACAGGTCCAAACTCCCAGCCCCGCCCATCCCCAGTGTGACCCAGACAAGCCCAAGAGGACCAAACCAGATGGTCTGTGCAGAAACTCAGGAAGCCACCAAGGGGCTCCTTATGTGGGTGTCCTCATAGCAGATGCTCCCAAGACCACCTATTAAAAGCTGCAGAAGTTAAGGCCTCTGGCCTGGAGGAGGAAGCCCAGACATTTCCAGGAAAGACTTGTTATGCCCAATTTCATACTAACACCTTTTGGAGAGATAGCCAGTGAGCCCCTTGTTCCCCGCTTCTGCTGGGGGTTCTTGTCCTGGGGTACTTAGTCCTTCAGTCCTAAAGAGGTCTGCAGGACATCAGCTGGATTCTGGTGAGCTCAGGAAAGGAGGCAGAAGAACAATGAATAAAGATGACACAAGGCCATGGTAACACAGACCTAGTCCTTTCCTTCTGCTCTTCATTTAAAGAGTAAATATATTGAGGGGGACCCAAAAAACTGGGAATTATCTTTTGGAGGGCAGGCCCCTTGTAGTACACTTTGGTCAACCAAAGTTTTTATCTGGAAACTTTGAGAAGGTTGTGACACGATTTGCAGAAGAAACATCCTGAGTTGTGGCAAACAGGTGACTGGTTCTTCCACCATGACAATGCACCCGCTCACACCATGCTGAGTGTTCAGCAGTTTTTGACCAGAAACGCCGTGACTCCCATGCCCCACCCTCCCTATTCACCCCATCTTGCCCCGAGTGACCTTTTTGTTTGTTTGTTTCCCCGGATGAAAAGAGTCTTCAAAGGGAAATGTTTTCCCATGTAGAAGAGGTAAAACCAAAAACGGCAGAAGCACTGAAAGGCATCAAAATAAACAAGTTTTAAAACTGTTCTGAGCAGTAGAAAAAGCATCTTGATAAGTGTATTGCATCAAATGGAGAGCACTTTGAAGATGACTGAAATTTAAACATGTTAGAATAAATGCACCATTTTTATAAATGAATTCTAGGTTTTTAGAGGTCCCCTCATCATAAGACACCGCACATATTTCCATTTCCTAACACTGAAAGTCTCAAGTTTGAAGCGGACACCTAGTAGGCACTCAATACATACTTACTACAGAGCGTGTATACCAACAAGCAGGGAATTTCCCTGCACACAGAGCGAAAACAAGTTCATCAGCAAATCCTTTCTGTTTGCCTGTCTGAGTGTGAGTTGAAATCACTCGATCCAAAATAATATTGTTTCAGAGCTTGTAGAGACCAAGAAAGCATCTGTTTCAGCTGTATCATTTAGCAGATATGTGCAAAATAAGGTGAAGAAAAGAAAGATCAGCCAAGGTAGGAGGATAGCTTAAAGCCAGAAGTTCGAGACCAGCCTGGGCAACAAAGCAAGGCTCCGTCTATACAAAAAAATAAAAAAATTATCCAGGCATGGTGGCACGTGCCTAAAGTCCCAGCTACATGGGAGGCTGAGGTGGGAGGATTGCTTGAGCCCAGTTAGAGACTGGAGTGAGCTATATTTACGCCACTGTACTCCAGCCTGGATGACTGAGCAAGACCCTGTCTCTAAAAGAAGATGGAGGAGGAAAAAGAGGAGGAGGAGCAGGAGAGGAGGAGGAAGGACCAGAGAGAGAAAGCAACTTAAGCAAGGTCACACAGTTATGAACAGCAGAGCCAGGATCACAAGACAGGTGTGGCGACTTCCAGTCTGAAGCTTGTCTCATGCCACTGTGCCTTAAGGTCCAGAAGGTGAAACAACTCAGTCTTGGGGCCTCAGCACCTTCCAGTGTTTCTCTTCTGCACATGAGGTGTCTAAGACTATGGACAGTGGGGCATGAGAAATGGGCACATGTGTGCAGATCCTGTGACACAGCCAGGAAGTACTTATCACAAGAAGACAGGAAGGTGAGTGGATAGGTCGAAAGAAGCCCCTGTTCTCAGGTGACTTTGCTTTTCTTTCCTCCTGTTTCTTCCACTAACCGAATGCAAGGGGGTAACTCATGATTTTTAGTTCAGGAAATTGAGGGTCATATTTATTAGAGATTCTTTGGGGATATAGGAAATACCAGAGTTCTATAAAGTTAGTTTCACCCTCCTGTCACTCACTGTGCTTCCTTCATTCATCCTTTAGACAGCTCAGTGCCTACAGTTTGCAGAACCCTTGAAAGGTTGTAAAAATGAATCACACACTGACCCTGCCTCCCTACATCTCGAAACGTAGGACATGCATGAAATAAGGTGAAATTCGCCAAGAGAAGGCACAGATAAAGAATTATGGGAATAAACTCATACCCAGACACCAAAAGGAATCAACTATTGATACACACAACTTGGGTGAATCTCAAAGGCATCAGGTCATGGGAGAGAAGCTGGTAGCCTTCATAGGACACTCTGGAGAATCCAGACCACAGCCACAGAGAAGAGATCGGTGACCTCATGGGGGTCAGGGCAGGGAAGGAGGTGATGGGGCTGCCCTGGACCCCGCTTGTGGTAGCACTTACCAGCATTAAAAGTCATTGTTGTGTATATGACTAGGTGTGGTGGTCAGAGCCATGGGTAGTGACAGTATTTACTACAACAGTTATGGATTAAGAAAGGCAAATGGATTAAAGGGAAGACATGTTGTGAAGAGAACAGCAGGCAGAACAGAACAGTTGAGCAAAACAGTTGTCTGTAAAGAGGTGAGGCTAGAGGAAATTTTTATAAGGTTGTGTCGGGCCTAATGTGGCTTTAGATGAATTGTCTATGTGATACAGAGAAGTTTTAAAGGGAAGTTACTTTGTATGACAAGTTTTTGCACGAAGGCTAATTGTGTGTAAGTGTGTGTGTATGTGTGTGTGTTTTAAGATAGGGTTAATTAACAGTAATTGGTCATTTTTTTGTTTACTTAGATTAATAGCAGTGGTTGTTTTTTCATTTACTGTGGGCTAAAAGTTTATAACAATGATTTATAGTTGGTCAATAGGCTTTTATGACTTCTGTTGTAGTCAGTAAAGTTTTTTTGTAAAATTTGTAATATCTCACCCCAAGATTTTTATTTTCTGTATAATTTACCCAATTGCTACTGGCTTAATTGGGTCATATATTTCTCCACAGTCGCTGAACTGCACACCCCCAAAGATGTCCATTTCACTGTATGAATTTTTTTTTTTAATTTTAAAAATGGAAAAAAATGACAATACTGTGTGCATTCAGAGGAATGGTAGGCTAGGTCTTACCATGGCCCCACTGGGAGACACCTGACAAGACCCTGAAGGCAGACAGGACTGGGTCAAGGGGAACAATTGAACCTTCTAGGCGAAGCAAACCAGCGGCCCAGAGGTGGAAGGCAGGGATGTGTCGCAGACAGTAGAAGGGGCAGTTCTGTCAGGCTGAGTAAGGAAAGCGGTCAGAGGAGCCGGGGGAAAAAAGGCAGGAAGTCCGGTCACTAGCCCCTCCCACACTACTGTCCCCACCCAGCCCAGAGACAAGGTTATCCTGCTGCGAGGACCACGCAGCTCACCAGGACAGCAGATGAGAGCCTCTTTGAAGATCAGAAATCTTGAAAATCCCAAGAAGCTGGCCCATCCAGCAAACCCAGGGTAGCATGGGGAGTGGAAACTTACAAACCCCTGGCATCTGTTCTGAGAAGGAATTCTATCCTGTAATTTTTGAAACTTCCTGACTTGGAATAATAGGATCAAAGGCTCTCAGAGCTAGAAGAAAATTTACAGATCATTTAGCTTGTGATTTCTGAGTCAGGGAGCCTTTAGGAGTGTGAAAAAAGCTCTGTACTCTTCCTCCAGAAAAAGACACGTAGAGACCCAATTATGCAAACAATTTCCAGGCAGTCTTCATCGACTGACTCCTTGACGCTCACCCCTGAATGCACTAGGGGTCTCAGACTATCCGCAGATCCCAGGCACGACCCTGAAAGATTCTCAGAATGTGTAACCTCTAGACCCCATCTCAGCTCCATCCAACCTCTTCTGAGGAGCCCTATCAGGGCACCAAAGAGAAGATGCTTCCTTTTTGAAACAGAGCCAAATGCTGAGTTACTAGAAACAATGCCAGACTCGGTGGCAAGGGACTGTGCTCGCACATCATTTTGCAGCCTTAACCCAGAAGCTCGGCCCTTTCTCCCTCTATTTGGGCTTTAATTACAGGAAGGCCCTCCAGTCCCTGCAGCCATCCACCCTGTCACTGCCCTCACGGGGTAGGCTGGCACAGGGAGCAAAAGCAAATTCGCATTTCCAGTGAGCGAATTTCTTGGGATTCCCAAGAAAAGGGAGCCCGTCTCCAGCTTGTTCACAGTTGACTGAATCTCCAACCCCCTTAGGCTTCTGGGCTATTTATAGCCTCACACCCCAAACACAAACTGTTGTTTGCAGCTTTCACAAGGCCTATCCCAAGGCTCGGTTTCCGTTCAGATCTCATATGTGCAGACATCAAGCAGGCAAGGGGGCCTCTCCATGGGGTTTGAAGAACAAGGGCCAGATGGGGCCACCCCGAACCAGGACCTTGGCTTCCACCCAGGGCCGAGGGCGCCCTCCGAGGTGCACCTGCCCTGCCCAGGCGCCGGTGCCCTGTCAGAGCGAGCCCCTCTGAACCTGCACATGGTAGGCTCCCGGCTCCCACACGGACTGGTCTATTTTAAGAACTGTATTTTTAGGACGAGCAAATGTGCTGGGTTTCCACGTTCCAAGATCACGGCCTCGCCTCTGGCAGCAGCGCCACTGCCAAACCTCCTTGTCTCTGACTTTGGAGGATGCTCTCAGCCGTCTGCGTGTTGTCGGGGCTTTAAAGAAGAGGAGTCTCAAGGAGGGCGAGCTTTGCGGGGTGGTTCGGGGCCTAGAAGAGTCAGGGCAAGACATCAAGGAAGTTTCGCCGGCTCTGGGAGTTGAGCACGGCAAAAGCACCCGCACCCTCATCACCAAGAGCACAACGCAGCACCAACAGCCTATAGAGGGTCCTGTCCACACTGGGGAGGCCAGGTACCACAAAGTCCCGCTCCTGACTCCATCCTGACCACCTCTGCTACCTGCATCCAGGAACAGTTCACCCCCGAGCCATACTCTGGCCCCCTGTGCACTGAGGACTGCCAGGCCTACCTCACGGAGAGGCCTGATCTCAGCAGAATGGCTCTGACTACCGGGTTCAAAAAAGACTCAAGAAGGATAAAGACAGAGGCCTAGAGGACTGGTTGAGGGCATTGCAATTTCCCCAGCAGGAAATGCTGGTGCCGGGGAAGTATGGCACTAGGGTGGTGAGATTCGGGGGCATTTTGAAGGTAGAGCCAATGGGGCTTGTTGATGGACTATATATGTGGAGACAGGGGACTGGGAAGAAAGAGAGAGAGAAAGAAAGATATGTCTCGGAGATGATCCCAAGGCTTATGGCCTGAGACACTAGCAGGATGGAGTTGGCATTACAAAAAGGAAAAGACAGAGCACATGTAGGAGAAATGGCAGGCGCTCAGTCTGCACTCCTGAGATGAGTGGAGTACCAGTGAAGCAGTGGACGGTGAGTCTGGAGCTCAGGAGGGAAGGTCAGGCACATACACACAGCAAGGAAGTCTACTCAGAGACGTGAGTCTGAGCGCAGGAGGGAGACAGGAGTCCAACGACAGAACTGAGAGTGAGGGAAAAAGAGAAAGAGATGGAGCAGCCGTGAGGGTGAGAGGAAAGGACGCCAGCATGAGGCGACAGCAAGAGAAGTGCATCAAGAGAGGGGGATCAGCCTCAGGCTGCAGCAGGCAAGGGGTAAAGACGAAGAGGCGCCCTCCAGACCGAACACCATTCATTGACGCCACGCTGGCCTTGAGGACAGCAGTGTTGATGTGCTAGGCTGAGAGTCCGAATGTGAAGGGTCCGTGAGAGAACGGGCCACAGATAGGAGAGACAGTATTGACAATTCTCTCGAAGAGTCTCACTGTAGGCAAGAAGGAAGGACTGGACCAGAGCATGAGGGGAGGGTCTAGAGAGAGGTCTTTTTAAGATGGGAGAAATCATGGCACAATTGCGGCTAACAGGAAGATCCAGGGAAGAGAGAAACACACACGCTGGGGAAGGCAGGAGCAGGGCCAGGAGTCACAGTGGGCCGAGCCAGGGCCTCCCAGTGACAGGGAAGAAGGTGGCAGGCCTGGCAGGAGGGAAGTTCCTGCCGATGATTTCTACCCAGCAAGCCGACAGCTGAGAGACAGGGCAGGAGAAGTGCTGGAGACTCTTGAGATAGAGAAGGCATGTCAGAGACACCCTGGAAAATGGGAGGTGGCATGGGCAGGGGACCACTGGCAGCCACTGGGCAGCATCACAGGCCCACATGAGGTCAGTGATGTGGACGGTGACATCAGCACACTCACAGATGTCTCTCTGGTCACACGTGAGCTTAAACAGGTATGGACGGGTGAGGAGCGAGGGGCAGGGAGCAAGGCCAGAGATGAGTTTCACCAGGTTGTGATTTCACCGAGTACAGTGAAATGAGATAGGGCCAGAGAGCACAAGGGACCAGAAAGGGGTGCCAGGAGTATCAGGGGTTTGTAGTCCCAGGGACACCGGGGGACTTGGAGGAGTGGGCTGGAGGGACAAGATGTGGCATTTGAAGAGTGGGATGTTTGCCAATTCAGAATTTGGAGGAGTTGTGACCACTGGGAATGGCAAGGTCGTGGCCAACATATACTAATGAGCGACTCCACCCACCAGCCTCTGGGCTGAGCACAGGGACACCAGTGCCAGGTGGGCGGGGTCTCCCACCTTGTAGCGATTACGCTCTAGTGGGGAAAGTGGACCAAAAGGGAAGGAACAAATAATAAAATAGCTCAATGGTGATGAGCATCATGAAGGAAAAGAGCAAGGATAAGATGGGGAACCAGGAAGGGGCTTATTTAAGTCACATGTTCAGGGGCTGCCTCTCAAGGAGGTGGCATTTGAGCTGAGGCTTGAATGAGAAGAGACTGGCTTGTGTTCAAAGTGTAGCAGGAAGGTCCAGGTAGACCATCCACATCTTCAGAGCAGAGAGGATGGGGAAGGGCCAGAGATAGCACTAGAAAGATGGGAAGGGCCTGCAGGCTGTGCTGAGGGTCTACAAGCTTCTTCTAAGGCCAATGGGAAGCATCTGAAGAGTTTTTCAAAGCAAAGTGACTATCCAAACTGGAAGAGCTCAACACCACCAATTCAGCCCCCAGCGTGAAGATCGGCTGCAAAGTCTGTGGCAGCTTCCTTCTGAAGAGACCATGCCAAGCGGAGTCAATCAACGGAGCTCCACACACGACAGGGTGCCAAACTGTAGGTGTCCATCGGGACAGCTATGGGGATGTTTGGGGCTAGAATGTGTTTGCCCCAATAATCAGCACTGGACAGCAGCAGCCACCCTGGCTGGTGCCTGCATCTGGGCCCAGGTGTTCACAGGGCCCTGTGTTCAGCCACTGGCCACTCGGTCACCTGACCAGGTCAAAGTGGCAGATAAGAGCTTTTTCCATCACTTGTCCCCCACCCACTGCCAAGGGCTCTACTGAAATGGAAGGGAAGGGGACCCGGAGGCTGAGTACCAGAAGTTATGAGGAAGAAATCTTACTCATCAGACACACACAAAAGCAAAGGCTGGTGGATGGGGCCAGGGAGCCATAATAGCAGCTAACACGAAGAGAGCATCTGTGCCATGCCAGGTCCTATTCTATAAGCCATGAGTGTCTCCTGGACTCTTAGTATCTCCTCCGTTTTACAGATAACGAAACGTCACCCAGCCAGTCAACAGTGGAGCTGAGATTTGAATGCAGGTCCTTCCAGTCCCAAAGTCCACTTGCCAAACAACTGAGCTAACAAAATAAGAAAGCAGGCTGACCATTTCCAGAAAGGGTCTCCCACATCCTCAGGACTGACCCTACCCAGGGGCAGCCAGGAAGGCTCCTGGAGGAAGTAACGCCTGAACCCATGGCCCATGGTCACTGAGCACAGCCACGCTCAGGCAAAGCTGGGGAGAGCGCAGAGGCCTGAGTGCTGGGCATGAAGTGAGCAGCCAGGCCGAGGGGCCAGACACAGGCCCTGACCCTAGTCTGATACTCCCTGGCAGTGTCTTCAGTCAAGTCCTCTCCCTTCTTGAAGCTGAAGCTTCCCAAGATCCAGAGAGTGCTCCCAGCAGCAAGTCCTGCAGGTCAGTGGCTATGGGTTAGACCTGAGGACATCTGCCCCAGGGACAAATCCAAATCCTGAAGAAAAAGAAGAAAATAAAAGCCTGGCAAGTGCTTGACCCTGGCAACAGGAAGGGTGGGTGAATTCCCAGGAACGGGCCCTTTTCTGCCCACACTGGCTGCCCCTGGACAGCACCAGCACCTCCCAGGGAGCATGTTCTCGAACCCACACACAAGGCCCAGAAGTCTGCTGCTGAGAGGGAATCTCCCTGCAGCGAGGCCTTCGGGACCAGGCGAGGGACCCAGGCCGAGGACGGCAGGGAAAGCAGTCCCTGAGCTGCCATGACAGGAGGTTCAGCATGGTCCAGACAAAAAGCAGGACCAAATCCATAGCAACTAGTGTCGAGTTTCAAGGCCGGCTTAGAATTTCAGCCTGGATCAGGGGTCTGGGCTCCATGCAGCACGGGTCCAGGTGGGACATGGCTCATACTCACCCATGAGCTTCCTGGAGCTGCAGGCATCACCCCTTTCAAGGTTGCAGCTGATAATCTCCACAGGCCACTGTGCCACAGGGCGCCCGCGACTGGCAGCCCAGGCAGCACAGATGCGGCAGAAGCAAAATTGGGGAGGGGGTCGAACAGGGATGCTCAACAGAGAGAGGTGCAGCAGGGGATGGACCCTGGTCCTGGGACCACACAGCCCCAAGAGGACACAGACCCAGGCTTCCTGCTGGCCCATCCACAATGCCTCACCTCTAGGAGAGCTTGTGTTCCTGCCCTCACCCTTGAGTCCTGGCCACCATCCTAATCCCAGCCCCCCACAGCACCCCACACCCCCAGAGCCTCCCTGAAGCACCCCACGCCCCCAGCATGTTTGAGCCAATAGAGCACCAGCAGTCTCCGGCCCAAGCCTGCCTTGTTCTGAGAAGCAAACAGGGCCCAGAGTGGGAAGCGAGGCCCTCGGTGTTCCCACCCCAGGCCCGAGTTTCCCAGGGCGCTGCAGACTCCAGGTTCCGCCACGTGACTGTTCCACCATAAGAGGCAGGTGCCAGAGCCTCCCTGGGGCTCCTGGCCCAGGAAGGTGTTCCTTCCCCATCAGGAGTCTGCAGGAGACCTAGGAGTCTGTTTATTTCATTTGGTTTCTTCTCCAGCACCAAACCATAACAATTCTTAGGTCACTTAAAGCATATAAATTAGGTTAAATATTTCATCCACTAAATAGCTCAGATAGTTATAGATCCTACCGTAAGTGAGCAGAAAGTTAATTCTTTTTTGCACTTAATAATATAAAATAATCATCTCAAATGAATATTTTACAGTTTGCATTTATTAGCAATCCAATTCCTTTCAGAGCCACCAGTAAGGGGTCCCAATGCCTTACGGAATTTAAACAATCAAGACGGAGCCATTAACTTGTGAAAGCTCTACTCACCAGGTATAGATATCTGGGTGTGAACATGTCTCCCGCCTTGTCCCATGACAAGTCCTCTGTGGGGGGTGCTTAAGGCTCGGCAACCTGGACTCCCCACCTGGCCACCCTGACTCCTTCCCTCCTCCCAGGGCCTTCCACTGACACAGGCAGGTCTCCACAGGCCCCACGCGGAGCCAAGTTCTTTCCTGGCCTGTCTGGATTCTCCTTCCTGGCATCCCATTCACATCAAGTGAACCAGTCAACAAGCCACATAGCTTTTTTCCAGCACGTTCTCTGTGCCAGCGATGAGTCTGCCTCTCTCGACTGCACTCCCATCCACAGTCAAGGCCATACACGCCTTCGCTGATGGCCCCAGTCCATACTTCCCTGCTTCCTCTATTCAGGACATCACTCACCCAGCGCTTACCTGATGCGCCCATGTGTGGCTCATTAAGAATCTCCTTGGACTATATCTATGGCCCAGATAGAAAACAAAGGCTCCACATCCCTGCCATGCCCAGAGTGCCCAGGACAGCACTGGCCAAAGTCAGCCCTCCATCACCCCCTGCATTCTAACGTCTGTTTCCAAGAGAAGTGCACAGACAAGGAAGGACTCCAAGTCTCCCATTTCAAATCTCTCCAGAGGAGAGGAGGGGGTACCCACCCGGCCTCCCTGCCAGTGCAAGACTCTGTGTACTAATTGCATCCTACACCATCTCTCAGGTCTCACAAACTTGAGGTGCTTTGTAGGTCAATTTAATTCACAACCATTGAGTGCCCGTTGTGTGCCAAGGCCTCTGAGCAGTGATGTAGACGGAACGCGCCCCTGGTCTCCCTCTCGGTGGAGCTGATAACCTGGCGGGAGGGTCGGTAGAGGCAGATCAGGGAAGGGCCGAAAGGCAGAAGCAAGACGCTTTGGAAATTGCCAGAGGGGACTTCCGGGAGGGAGACAGCATCTGGACAGCAAGGAGGAGGGCCCAGTCACCCTCTGCAGGGTCCTGGGTGTAGCACCGGCTTGCCTAAGGATGGAGAGAAGGCTGGGGTGGGGGAGGCGAGTAAGAACTAAAGCAACAGATAAACTGAGCCCCAGGCATTAGGACCTGGGAGGTATCCTAAGAAGTCTATTTCCTGTGGAGGTGGAAATACACTTGGGGCTTCGAAGCAAGAGAAGGACCTAGGTGTGAGGTGCTGTCCCCCACAAGCCTGGCTCCTGGGGCTTGTTTCTATATAGGGCCAGCAGGTTCTGGCATACGGCTGCTCACATCCCTAGCAAGGGTCCCCATATTCGGATCCCTCATTCCCAAGTGTTGCTCTGCTGAGGCTCAGCTTCCATTAACAGATGACTGCACGTGGCGCTCCAGCACTCTGAGCCACTCTGATGACATGGACCCTTCCCCTGACTGATGTCCCTTATCTGAGATCCTGTGCGATCAGCTCCTTGCAGGAGCCTGCCGAGCAGTCCTCTTCTCAGAGGCCGTATCATTCCTCCCAAATAACCACACACCCATCATCGGTCCCTCCTACCCTTGCTCCCAGGACACCTGGAGCCAAACCGGAAGTCTGTCCCATAATGTTATTAATATTGTTTTCAGTCATTGTTATTAATATTGTGTTTTTATTGTTTACTTCTATCTGGCAACTTTGCTGAGAATGTGTATTTTATTATAGGCGATCACAAGTCCTTTCTGGAAGAAACAGAATATGAACCAAAGCAAAAAAGTCCTCAGACCAGAGGGAAAAAAACCTCTAGAAATCATACACATCTCAAATGCTTAATCTTATAACAAAGTTAAAGGCAAAATAATAGCACGCGAGTGTGGGAGGCAGAGAGAAGGAATCTTGTGACTCCAATGGAAACGGTTTCCAGTCCTCAAAGGCTCTGGGTGGGGGGGGGTGAGCTGCAACCCATCAGGCAGGGACAGGTGAGCGGAGTTCAGTCACAGCTAAGGCGGCCTGAGGGATGACTCGCCTAGCTCAGTGCTTTGGGGGCAGTCATTTCCACCTCGTTCCACCTCAACTGTGTTCTCGAGCTGGTCTCAGGGATGGGCGAATTTCTCCTTGGCTATATAATTTTCCTTATAATTAATAAGCTAATTTTCTACACCTGGGCCTCAGGGTGATTCTGAAGAGTCCAGAGTTGTTTGGATGGGTTTTTTTCCATCAAATAAACAATAAAAGGAATAAATCCTGCCACCTTCCATTCAGTAGGATGTCTAGGACTAATGCCACAACACAGATTCCATTTCTTATTTTTTCCTTCTCTCAGCTTTTCTGACTTTTAAAATGTTCTGTGATCGGTATATATTAGTTCACAACAGGAAAAAGAAGTTCCATTTTTAAAATATCTCTTTGCCCCCCAGATCTTACTATCCAGGATTCTAAGGACAGAGTTAGGAGAACCCAAAGACATTCCATTTCCCAAGGCAAGACTAGAATTCAGTCTGGAAAATTTCCAAACCCAAATACTATGGACAGGACTACGAAGCCATGCCCAGTTTCCTCCAAGTCTAGCTAAGCCCAGAAACACCACGGCTGGCACGCTGCTCCCTCTCCATGCACCCCCAACCCACTTCCCCTTCTTCCAAATGCCCCGGGCCCGTTCCAGTTCAATGCGATCTTCCCTCGCCTCTTTGCTTTTCCACCATCAAAATCCCCTGCCCTGGTCTGTTCCTCACCATCTCCTGTAAAGCCAGTGCCAGGACAACCATTACGCCACTCACACCGCCCACCTCTCCACACCCAGCTGTAGTTGTGTAGATGCTGCCCACGGCTGTGTGCGTTGAGTTCTGAGGCCCTTTAGTTCTCGGAGCACACAGGACTCGGAGTAGCTCTGGCTGGAAGCACCTTTTCCCGTTTCTGTCTCTGCATCCTTCCATGTAGCGGCTGCTGCCTGCAGAAAGCCTTTCCCAGCCCTCCCTTCCCTGACCCAGTTTCAGGGTCACCAGGTTCTCCTGCTGGAGTCCTAGCAGCCTCATACAAAAGTCCAGATGCAACTGTTATCAAACCCCCATTTTTGAAAATCACACACACACACACACACACACACACTTGGCCTCCCTACTCCTTGGCAATTACTCTCTCTTCAAATAGACAATTTTTCACCATTAACTGGATGACGGAACTTTCGTGTATAAGGTGATCCATCTAGAAAATAATGTAGTGTCCACCATAATTCCCATTTCCTAGGCATAGTGGGCAATTTTTTATTTCAAGGAAAGCTAGGGAAATCATTTTCTGTAACCAAACACGTTCCTGTGCTCAAATCATCTCAAAACCACTTACGGTTTAAAGTGGAATTATACCTCTGAGAGGTACAGCACAGCCTGGCCCCTTTGGGGAGTTAATTTTCAAAATAAAAATAACAATGATGAATAATCTTCTGTTTGACACGCGTTGCCAGCTTTGACTCACCTCTCACGACCTCTATTGCCTCCCAGGGCATAAACCAGACACTTGTATGCTGGAGACCTTCCACAGCCCTCCTCCCCCTCTATGATACAACATGGGTGTATTCTTGCCGGTATATGAAAATCATTACTCTTTCTAATGGAAACCATAACTTCTGAACAAAGTACCTCTGTGGCCTCCCATGAACACCAACCTACCTGCATGAGTGATTGCTTAAAACCAGAGAAATGTGAGAGATTATCTTCTATTTTGTTTTGTTGCTCTGGATCCCAATGATAAAATCCAGAAGCTCCTTTGCCATCGGTGTGTATTGGTAAGAGCTGGGTCCTATCAACGTCTCCTCCAAGGACTCAAGTCTCATCCCAGATGTCCTCGTACAGACCATCTACCTCACCAGTTATCTATGCCCCAGGGATCAGTTCCAGCCTGGCACCCCCAGCCACCGAGTATGCATCTGGGCCACATCACTCTTCGTTGATGAAGCGTAATCAAAGCATACAAATCCATCTCAGTTCCAACCTTTGCAAAATGCGATTTGGATTATAAATCTGTTATTCTGAAGCCAAATCCAGAAACTGTGGTGGTGACTGGGTTATTACTATTCTAGACATTTCTGCTTCTGTCTCCTTTATGGCACTATCTGGAGACATTTTTTTTATTGTCACAACTGGGCAGGGGGTGCTGCTGGTGTCCAGAGCCTGGAGGTCAGTAATGACGCTAAACACCCCACAATGCAGAGGACAGCTCTCCCGTCAAAGAGTTATCAAACAAGAATGTGAACAGGGCAGAGGTTGAGAAACCCACGTTAGATAGCCATGGTCTTTACCACATGCCTCTGTCCTCTGTGATGAAAAGCCAGGGCTTACAGGTTTAGGAGCCCTTGGGGTGGTGGCCCCCGAGAGCCTGTTCGGCATCATCAAGAGTGAGTCTTGACAAACCAGCATACTTCTTCTTTCAACAGAACCTGTACTCTGGAGACTGCATTACCACTGGGTCTCAGCAAAGCAACCAGCAAAGTTCTCGTGATGCCCTGGTAAACTGGAGGAAGACACGCGAGCTAGGTGGTAGTCCAATCAGGGAGACTCATTGTCGGCTAAATAACCAAACTCACAAAGTATGGAAAAGCAGGCCCTAACATTTGTTCCGAGGACTTTGCCCTCAGCCCTCTCATGTGGGACATTTCTATCAACAACTTCAAGTCATAGAAAGTGTTTTTATGAGATCCCATAAATAGCAACATTGAGAAAGATGCTGATGTTCTGGTGGGCTGAGACACAATTTAAACAGATCTCAGTGGGTTTATGATGGAATCACCCAGCTACACAGCAATAATAGGTAGCCTTGGACTTCTTGATGGCTTCCGAGGCACTTTCACATTATGTTCTTTTATTTGGTCATCACCAGTCTGCCATGTAGGTGGGCCTCCTGACTCCTAACCCATCACCAATTCTCTATCCCACCTCGCTGAGGGGGAACACAAGAGTCTATACCTCGGTTCAAAACATCCCCCAGTTGGAGTAAAGAACAGGGGAGAGAGTCCATTTACTGCTGTTGTTGTTGTCATCATTGTTGGTGGTGTTTTGAGTTGGAGTCTCACTCTGTTGCTCAGGTTGGAGTGCAGTATCATGGACTCCATAGCCTCGATCTGCTGGGCTCAGGCAATCCTTCTGCTTCAGCCTTCCAAGTAGGTGTGCGCCACCGTGCCTGGCTAATTTTTTAATTTACTGTAGAGACAAGATCTCGCCAATTTGCCCAGGCTGGTCTCGAATCCCTGAGCTCAGGTAATCCCTTCACTTTTGCCTCTCAAAGTGCTGGGATTGCCAGTGTGAGCCATTAAGCTGAGCCAAGAGTTCGTTTTTAAAAGGGTTTTAGGCTAGGCCCAATGGCTCATGCTTGTAATCCCAACATTTTGGGTGGTCGAGGTGGGAAGATCATTTGAGACCAGGAGTTCGAGACCAGCCTGGGAGATACTATAAGAACTCCATCTTGACAAAAAAAAAAAAAAAATTAGCCAAACATGGTGGCATGCACCTGCAGTCCCACCTACTTAGGAGGCTGAGGCAGGAGGATGGCTTGAGCCCAGGAGATCAAGGTTACAGTAGACTATGATCAAACCACTGCTGTCCAGGCTAGGTGATAGTGCAAGACCCTGTCTCTAAAAATAAATAAATAAAAATTAAAGGTTTTAGTTAAGTTCAAACTCAAAAGGTGTTAACTTGATTGCATTAGTGAAGGATAATGTCCAGGAAAAGGCAGCTTTACGGTCATTCCTCTTAGCTCCAATCAGAAGCCACGTATGTGGTATGGCGTTTGGTTCTGGCTACTGCTTTGAAAATCAGTACTGAAAACAAGAATCCACTCACAAGTGTTTAGCAGCAAAACTAAATACAAGATAATCTCTCAGATGATGAAGACTATCAATGTCTCATGAAGAAGACGTGAAAGCTGGGGACATTTGCTTGCTAGAGACATCCTAAGGCACCACAATGGCTGTCTGCAGTATCAGAACACACTCACGGGTAAGACAAGTCTACAGACATCTCTGTGGTTCCAGAGGACAGAAGTAGGACTAGCAGACGCTCAGAGGGAATAACTGAAGTCCAACAGAAATAGGAACTTCCTATCATGCAGAGTGGTGAGCTCACCAGCTCTGAAAACGTTCAAGGACAGGGCAGAACTATGAGATGGGATTCAGAGGTGGGCTTATTAACTACATCATGTGTTCACTGGGAGCTGGGGGAGCTGGGGGAGACAGCAGGGAACAAAAGGACAAAATACCGTCCTCATGGGGCTTGGAGAGCTGGCAATTATGAAATGGCAGAAGATGTTATGAAGACACAGCGTTTTCATGGTAATTAAAAACTTGCCATCAAATTTTCTCCCATCACGATTACTCCAATATTCAGGTCCTTAAAACTTGAAGAAATTAGAAACATATGGACAACTGTAAGTCTGTAAGTGTATGGCTAACAGAAAGTATGGGGCTTTTCCTGTTGGTGTGCGATCTGGGTTTCTTACATCAGTAATTAGTGAGTCAAATATAAGATAATCTGAGAGCAACAGGACCTGTCACCTCTAAAGTCCCTTCCTGCTCAAAGACACGGATTCTATAAAAACACATCTGTGGCTTCCTGCAAAGTCTCTTGCTGAAACAGATCTGACCGCTTTAGAACAAGCTACCCATTAGAACTCACCAGAAGCTCATTAGGCAAGAAGAGGAGCAGACATTGGGTGAGGTAACAGGTAAAGGTGGGAAAATGGAAGAATGAATTTGAAAGTAGAGATATGTAATAAACGGGTCAAAAACATCCAAGGTCAGAGCCAGCAGAAGCACAGAACCAGAACCTCAGATGTTACGGGCAGAGGCCCCAGGGAGAAGGTGCCAGGCCCTGTGACACCCTCTGTCCCCTCAGAACTGTGGTCCTGTAAGGTAGCCTGCTCCATGGGATTTAGGGGGACAGCTAGTCCCTCCCCATAAGATAAGCTCCTCAGCCATTCCTGGCCCACCACTGCAACTTTCCACTCCAAGCACAGCCATTTTAAACCTGTACCCTTGCCCCGTGGGCCTCAAAAGAAAAAGGTCACTAACAAGACAGTGAGCTGACCCAGGATTCTGGTTCTCCATATTTTGGAGTAGCACCTAAACAAGAGGAAGGTTGATGGGTAAAAACTGTGGTAGGGAGATTGGAAGGGCGGTTAGGGTTCAGAAGTTATCTATTGGGTACAGTGTTCACTCTCTGGGGACTGGGCCACTTGAAGCCCAATCCCTAACAGTATGCAATATGTCCATGGAACAAATCTAAACCGAAATTTTTTTAAATGAAAGAAAAAACCATAAGAAACACCTGGGGAAGAGAGAAGATCCCCAGGCAGGCTTGCAGGACCGGAGGTGGACAAGGAGGCAGCTCCAGAGTAAGCAGGTAAACAGAAGCCTTCCAGTGACCCACTGCCCTCCACCATCTTGCCCTAGACAGCCATGTCCCATTCTGTCCCTGGAACAAGGACAGCAAAAGAGCAGAAGCACCAGCCCCTCATCCAGCACCAGCAGGCACCAGGGACTGGCCCAGGAGCAACTTCTATGGTAATGGGAAGCAGCAACAGGGTGGCCCTGAGCACGCCACCCTCTTCCACTGCCATGGTGAGGGTTTGCAAAAGAGTCTGTCAGTTCTTACAAAAGAGGGTCAGCTTGGCCAGGTGCTATGGGGAGGGAAGAGCAGACTGAAATCAAGGAATAATCCAGTCCAGATTTTGTCATCAGCATTCTCCATCTTGGTGGTACTGACTCCCCTCTCCCATTCCTCATTCTCTAAAACTCACCAGTAGAAGCACAGTCAGGGTCTGGGGACTTCCCCTCCTCCAGGCCCATGTGACCCTCCAAGGCAGCTATGACTCATAGGGAAAAACACCAAGACCTCTAAGAAACGTGACCACTCTAAGACAGTGGTTCCCAACTTTTTTGGCATCAGGGACCAGTTTGTGGAAGACAATTTTTCCACGGCTGGGGGAGAAGGGGTGAGCATAAGGCATTAGATTCTCACAAGGAGTGTGCAGCCTAGATCCCTCATATGTGCAGTCCAAAAGAAGGTTCACACTCCTAGGAGAATCTAATGCCACCACTGATCTGACAGAAGACGAGCTTGTCCACCGTTCACCTCCTGCCATGCAGCATTTTTTTTTTTTTTTTTTGAGTTGGAGTCTCACTCTGTCGCCCAGACTGGAGTGCAGTGGCCACTCCCGGCCACTGCAGCCTCGACCTGCTGGGCTCCGGCGATCCTTCTGCCTCAGCCTTCCAAGTAGCTGGAACTACAG
>CAUYQG010233599.1:0-10656 GCA_963574415.1 Tarsius wallacei | reverse complement strand
TACAACAAAATTATATGAAAGTGAGAATTGCAAAAACTCTCGGCACAAAATGACTCTGTCCAAACCTCTGCACTAATAAACTTGACCTAACTCTAGCATGGCTTATAGCACCTTAAGGCCATGTCCCCCATAAAGTGCCTGCCAAGAAAGTTCAAAGCTGTCAGTGGAATTTACTGTTTGTTCTAGCCAACACCTGGTGATAGGCCAATAGGCCCCTCAACCCCCTTTTAGTGAGTTACTTTAGAAAGCTTGCAATTATAGTCCTTTCTCTGCCACCTTTGAAATGCAAATCTTCTACTACCCAGCATGTCTCCTCAAGGACCTGGGAACTATCTCTTTGAAACATAAACATTCAAGAAGACAGCTCTCAGTAGGAGGGTACAGGCCTAACTTCAGTGGGCTGGGCACCTCTCTCCAACTTGCACAAATACTTTGGGTCATTAAAATCCAAGAAGTTTGTTTCTTCTACAGATAAGTGCCAACTGGCAAACCCAGTATCACAGACCAAACCAGATGGCCCAGTCACATAGACCAAACCCCCTAGTACTCCCCACTACCCATGTCCTCCCTTAAGAACATCCCAGCATTAAAAACAAACAAACAAAAAAAACTGTGCCTTTTGTTTCAGTGAAGTTGAGCTTAGTTTATGCTGAACTCTCTCCCCTTTGCAGTAGTCAGTACTTAATAAAATGTGTCTTTACCCCCTTTAAATAGTAGCATTGAGCTTTATTTCTATTTGACGAAAGAAACAGTAGAAATAGTTTGGGGAAAAGGAAAAATGCAGTCTCCTTGACTGCCAAAGGTGTGTTCTTGTACTTTTTAAAGGATAGTGATAGATATCAAATCACTGTGTTGGATATAAATAGAGCTATGAGATAGTTTTACTTTGTCAATATTTAAAGTGTGCTAGAAATTATGCCTTTTGGAATCAAGTAAAATTATGATCAAATGTTTAGATATCCCTTGTGTGAGAGGGTAACCAAATTATTTTAAGTTGTTAGGAACATGAGTAAAAAAGTTTCAAGCCCACACTTTGGAGCACTGTTTCCCCGAAACTGATTTTTTTTAGACCCCGTGTACTGAAATCAACTAAGTGCTACTTCAAAAATACAAATTCCTGGTCCCTCATTAGAATTACTGACTTGATCTGTGGAGTTGGGAAAAACACTGGCACTGGAGGAAATAAACCTATATTTTGCATTAGCTCTTCCTGGTTAATTCTAATAGCAATGGAATACTCTGGAGATTTTAAGCTTCCAAGTGACCCAACAAATGGGCCAATAGTAAATAAAGGAGATGGTTGGAAGCTGATTACTAGAATTTGAGGCAAAGTGGGATGGTTACTGCGAGTCTAGACAAAGTGAGTAGAGTTGAAGGGAAAAAGCAGTTTTTTGGGCTGTGTCTAGTGGCCCAGGACTATGAGAGGCCAATGTAAGAGGACTGCTTGAGTTCAGGAGTTCGAGACCAGCCTGGGCAACATAGCTGGATGTGATGGTGTGCACCTGTTGACTCAGCTATCTGGGAGGCTGAGGTGGAAGGATTACCTGAGCCCACAAGGCTGAGGCTGTGGTGAGCTGTATCATGCCACTGCACTGTAGCCTGGGTGATAGAGCAAGACTCCCACTTATTAAAAAAAAGGGGGGAGAGACAGTTTTTGTTTTAAGTGATGTATGTAAAAGAACTGAAAGGCATCAATATGCTGCCTTATGCTAGCTCCTGGGGTATCCCTCCTGCCCCCATATGTAGCCAGCTGCCAGTCAACTGACCAAGCAGCTTTCAAGTTTTACTGACCCACAGTAAGAAATATATTATGTATCAAAACTCTTACAAACACACACACACACACACACACACACATGCATGAATATATTAAAAGAAAACAAAAATTTCATGAAACAATACAACCACTACCAAGGTGAGATATATCCTGATATTTCCTATCCTAATCTACAGTCTCGTTTTGCTTGTTTGTCTTTAATGCTGACCACAATGCTCTAAACTAATTACAGGACTCGCTAATGGGTTATAACTCAGAGTCTGGAAAGCACCTGTGAGTCTGCTCTGATGATGACAGGATGGCTTGCAGGGGCCAGCAAACATTGGAGTTACAAAGGAGATAACAAGTTATCTCAGCTATACTTAACTGACTTCATGAAAACAAGAAATTGCTTCATGTTTTGCTAATAGCCTAACAATCATCTCTCTGTGTGCTGTCGCCAAATGTTGCGTGTGCGCTTGACTGTCTCCCCTCTGCTCTCTAGACTGTGACCCCCCTCCTCATCATTCTTTTTATTCTCAGTGCTCAGTGTGGCATGGTAAGTGCTGTTTTAAAATTGAAAATACAGAATATCATAAGACAGTATTTTAAATATGATGCAACTGAAAGTGAAAAACAAGCTTTAAAATTTATGCTTTAATATAGCTAATCAAATATTAAAAAAAAAATAAGATTGCCTGTCTTGTCACATTCATTTTTAACAACCACAAAAAAAATCACCATTATGGTTATGCTCTTCTGCTTTAACTGTCAATTGCTTATATAATAAAAATAAATAATGCAGGGCACAGAGGCCACTGTACCTTTGTCCTTTACCTTGTACAATAGGCACAGAAATAGTATTATTCTCCAGCAAAGTGTAAATGGCCTTTTCTATTTAACTGCTCACTTACAGCAATAATAGAAGGTAATATATTCCTAAGTTTTTCAAGAGCTTGAAGGTCACCTTTATCTTCATGAGAGGGGCATGAAGAACGTTAGAAATGAGATGGATCGCTATTGCAATCAGTGAGAAATACTACTATCCATTGTCATTGTGCACATACAGGTTTTATCAACATTTGAAAGCACTCATTCATATTTTCTATTTAAAAGTCTTCTATTGCATGCCTGTGTGTGATACATACCACATATTTAAAGTAGGTCCACTGAATTTATATGAAAATCAAGTGTCAATGTGAAAATCCAGATCTTATCCCAACACTTAAAACTACTTAGGATAATGCAAAACCAACCTAAGCTGTTGCAAGTGATTTGAAATTGGGATTAAAGAATTTAAATGCCATTTTTCAACCTTATAGATAAGAAACAAACAGAAAGAGAAATAGACAAGTAGAAGGCAAACCAATCAATACTTAGTATATATTTGCACCAAGAGATTTATATTTGCTGTTTTATTAAATCCTCACAATAATTATTCATATTCCAGATAAAGTAGTTTTCTCCATTAACGTCCATTCAATACCACATTCACATGATAGCATGTTCACTATAAGCTGATCATGCAGTCTGTGTAGGACTGATTCTATATTGCTCTAGGAATTTGGTCCTGAAAGAGTCAGGTCATCCAGGCAATCTCATTCCTCTCACCACAGTGATTAGGTCAGGTAATACAGCCTGCAGTGTATTCACACATATCTATCAGGGGGCACAGGGATTGATTCGGGGGTGCTCTAACCAGCATAAAGCTTAGAACTGTCTGCTTGGTGCTATGGAGAACTCTCTCACTCTACATGGTTGGATATAAATTAGGAAGCAATGTAGCCCCAGTGGTTGCTAGGTATCATCCTGCAACCACTACAGTAAAGAGCTTTGTGATGATACTAACATTTCAGACAGCAGAGAAAAGAGATGGAAAGAGACTGGCTTCTTGTTGATGCCCACTGCTGAACCAGTCAACCCTGAAGACAACCCCACCTCTGGACCTTTGACTTCCATGAGCCAGTAAATTTTCTGGTCAGTTAAGCTAATTTTAATTGGATTTTTACTTGTGTCTAAAAACATTCTAAAATTAATTTATATTTATATAGTAGTGATTATTGTTTTCCATTGTACAGAAGAGAAAACTAAATTCAGAAGATAGGGTAATTTTCTCAAGGTCAAGCCTGGATAGGAACTCAGAAAGGTGTGACTGAACTCATCTCTCTCTCTCTCTATCATCCTACTATCAAAAGTACTTATGACTGTCTAAGATCTATCAAGATTCAATTTAATTCAACATGTTAAGAGCCTACGGTGTTAAAGTATGAAATTTCACAGATTTTCCTGGATCCATGTCGATCTAAAACTGTTTAGCTCTGTTTTCCTCATGAGAATTGTTAATACCTGGTGATCAAATGGCATCAATCCCTCATGGTCTTTTACACACAGGGTGGAAGAAAAAGAATCCTTCATCACATAAAGTGAAAATCTGACAAAGTCACCACTAGGCTTAAAATTTATGTTTAATTGATCCATTCCAGCAATAAAGTCTAAACCCTTTAGCCACATATAAAAGAGTCTTCATTACCAGGCCATTACCTCTATCTCTGGCCTCATCCTACATTCCCATTTATACCATATTATTTGAAATTAGACTGAAAGTACTAGGTTATTTCATGTTTTTACTAAAACTTCCAACTCTGTCTGGAATGTTCCTCCTCTTCTAATCTTTCCCTCTATGGTGCTCATGACAAACATCCTCATTGGTTAAGACTCAGCTCAACTGCCTCTTCTACTACGGGGCCTTTCCTGGCTCTCACACTGTCCAGCCCCATTGACTCAATTATTAGCCCTTTTACCTTCCTGCCTCCACATCTTTCTTTGGTTTATTTTTTTACCATCTTGATCTATGAAAAGATCCTTCTTAGCTGTCAAACAGGCAAAAACCACTGGCATCCTGAGATAGCTGTATTATACTTCCTATAGGTTCCAAGACTAGACAAGGTAGTAGGCACTAGTCGAGGAGAGAGCATAGCTTTTTATTACAAATTCCTTTGCTGCACAGGCCAGATAGTGTATTTAGAAGGTGGCAATTAGGAGGTAAATCTGGTTATAAGTTTGAAAGGTTCTTATATGAGACAAAAGCACTTATAAGATGAACAAGGCATGGAGGAGCAAAGGGAGGCCAGGTCACTGAAGACTGACAGTTGAGTACTAAATGGCTGTGGAACCAAGATGCCTGGTAGAAGAGAGGTGCACTGTAGCAGGGAGGTTCTTTCCAGACTCCTTCCCCCCACCACTTTGGCCATGTTAATATATGCTTTGGAATTTACTCCCCCAAATTCTGAGATCATTTATTTAGTCCTCTGTCTTTTCCAAGATTTACACTCCCTATGAATTTAGAACCCACATGCTTCACAGGAAGAAGAGTGTGCTCCTTCCCCCAGCTTATTAATGAAGAGGCCTGCAAAGGCTTGCAGAGCATACCAACAGTCCAGTGGCCCGCCAGTCTCCTCCTTGGGAGCAGAATGTATTATCATTATGACTGAACTGCGCACAAGGTCTTCTGGCCCATTTCCAATCTCTTACTGAATTATTGCCTTAGCCAATTTGAAATAATTTTCCCAGCACAAACAGAGAAGGAGTTTCCAGCTTGCCAGTCAGGCCAATAATCACGCTCACCCCAGAAGGGATTCTGCAGCCAAATTTCTCAGGCAAGGGAAGTATTGAAATGCAAGACTTTAGGAGCTGGCCCATATGTGAATCCTGACTTTGTCATTTCTAGCTTGTAAAACACTGGAACAGTTATTTAACTGCCTTGGGACTTAAATATTGTATCTGTTAAAATGGTAATAAATTTACTTCACGAGACTGGTGTGACAATTCACAGAATAACGTTACAATACTCTCTTCATCCTCTTCTGTTAGCTGGCTGGAAGGCTGGGTGTGAAGAGGGAGATGGAGGAAAATGGTAAATCCGCTCAATGATTCAGGTGCAGCTTTAGTGGCCAGGGTAGACTTCTAGAAATATAGAGTTCCCCTTGTTACTATATGGTGACACGGACATCTTTCAATCTTCTTTTCTTCAATTCATGCCACCATTCACAAATACTCATTTGTCTGTTATTTCTTCTCCATATCACATTCAAACTTTTTTGCTTGTCTTTTGGGGACTCTTCATTATATGTGGTCGATTTGGACCAAACAAACTTTCCAACTTGCTAAGGGTAAGAATTTCTATGGGCTCATGAGCATGCAAAATATGTAATTATGTCCTGGACTTGACCTACATGATTATGTCAAGCTACAGTGATCCTTTTCCTCATTTTAATTCCCAAAGAACTAAAGTATCATGCAATCAACATCAAATATGGAATCAGGAGACCTGGGTTTGAAAAGAGATTAGACGCTTCCTGCTTGTTAAACTTTGGGCACTCATCCTTTTGTAATTTGAACTTCACATTGGAGATGGAGACTTGCTTAACAGTCATGCTCACAAGATGTCTGTGGACATTGAATGGCCTAGTGTATGGGAAAATCAGAATCCTCCAATTCAGTGTTTACTATCACACCACCTTGTATTCCTTGTTTTGCATTTGAGTGTTTGTCTTGTATCCCCAGACTGCAAGCCCACTAGAAGGAGGGACCATATCTCAAATTTCTGTTGGGTTCTCTCCACGGGACTAGTATAGAACACAGTAGCATCAAAAAGGGCAGTAATGACAAAATTAATTTTTTAAAAAGGTAGTAAACATTTTATTGTAATACTTACTACGGCCCATGCACTAGTATTGTCACATAGGCAAATAATTTCATAAGGCCTAGATTGAAAGGGAAAACTCTAATATATGTCTTAATGATGATGTAAATCTGAATAAGGATAAAAACAGGCAACTGGCAAGAGGAGAGCAAAGAGTGGAGAATAAACAACGGGGTAAAGTCCAGGAAAAGCCCAACATTGGAGGGGAAGTAGGTTTGTCTAAACCACAAAGATTCTATGAACAACAGACCTGTTAACATGTTAAGAGTTCATAAATAGGGCTACAGTTAAAAACTGGAGGAGGCACTTATTAGGGTATCCTTCAGGAGGCCAAGTAACCTTACTACGTTTTTTTCTATTTCCCTAGTCTCCTAAAGGACTTCTCTTCCTCCTCAAATCTCCAGAGCTACCTCCTTTCTAATCACAATAAGTTGCCTTCTTTCTTTGCTTCCCCATTAACTGAGAAAACAGAAGCAGCCAGAAGAGAATACCCTCCATCCCCTGACACAAAATCTACTGCACCTGTGCCGATCAGCTCTGTAACCCTCCTGCTATCAGGAAGCCGACAGAGGTCCTATCCAAGGCCAGTCATTTTTCCTGGACTTTAGGTCTCATCCACTCTCCCACAACAGAAATCCTCTCCTCTCCCTCAGGTCATCCTTTTTTCCCATCTATTATTACATCGTTTCCATTAATGAATAATTTTATATATATATATATATATATATAAAATTTGAGTTGGAGTCTTACTCTGTCGCCTAGGCTAGAGTGTAGTAGCACATTCACGGCCACCTCAGCCTCGACCTGCTGGGATCAGGCAATCCTTCCTTCTCAGCCGTTCAAGTAGCTGAATCCACAAGTGCACACCACCATGCCCAGCTAACTTTTTGATTTATTGTAGAGACGAGGTCTTGCCAAGTTGCCCAGGCTGGTCTCGAACCCCTGGGCTCAGGCAATCCTCTCATCTCCACCTCCCAAAGTGCTGGGAATACAGGCATGAGCCACTGCCCCTGGCCTGAAAAATAATATTATATTTTTTAAAAATCGTAAAAAATTGTCAGTGTTTATTAGTTTCCCCTCATCCTCAATTCTTCATATTGTAGTGCCCTGGGGCTTCGTCCTCTATCCCCTTTTCTTCTCTACCTCCTTAATCCCTTGAGGATTTTCTCTAGACTCCTAGTTTGCACTCCTCTCTATGCACTGACAACTCCCAAATGTATTTCTAAAGCCCCTACTTCTCTACTAAACTCTAAATTCAGATACACAGCTGCCAATCAACAGCTCAACTTGGATGTCTGAAAGCCATATCAATCTTTTTAATAAATTAGTTTGAAATAACTATAGAGCCATAAGAAGCTGCAAAATAGTACAAAGGGTTCCAAGTAGCCATCACCCAGTTTTTCCCAATGGTGACATCTTACAGTCATATTAATTTTAATATATCCAAGTTCCTGATCCTATCCTGAAAAGCTGCTCCTTGACATTCAATTAATATTTATTGGCTATCTCTTCTTTGCACACACATTTATTAATACCCTTAAATAGTACTTCTTATATTATAGTTTATGATATTCTGGCAGGTATGTGATCATAGCTCACTGCAGTCTTGAACCCCTGGGCTCAAACGATCCTCCCACCTTAGCCTCTTTAGCACAGTTTTTGCCTCAATAAACTATAAGCATCTCAAAGGCAAGGGCCACGGCATTATTTTGTTTCCAGCACATAGAATCATGACAATAAATAGGTCCTCAAACAAGCAATATTTCCAAAAAGTATCTAAAGTAAATAGATCTCATTCAGGATAGAATCAAAGGAGTCAAACGATGACTACAGCAAAAACAGAGATTAATGGGCAAAATACTTTTTTCAAGATTACATTCCAGCCTGGGTAGCAGAGTGACACCCTATCTCTAAAAACAAAACAAAACAAAACAAGGTTATGTTAGCTGGCCATAGTGGCTCAAGTCTAATCCCAGTGACTCGGAAGCCTGAGGTGAGAGGATCGCTTGAGCCCAAGGAATTCAAGACCAGCTTGGGCAACATAGTAAGAACTCATCTCTAAAAAATGTTTTTAAAACATAGCCAGTCCACTTTCGATGAGGAGCACGTTGGTTTAATGGTTCTGCTATTGTGAATAGTGCTGCAATGAAATAAGGAACTGAGTACCACGTGTTCTCACTCGTAAGTGGACCCTGCATTTATCATAATACAGTAAGAAAGGGACTGGCAGTAGCAGTGGCGGGGGGGGGATCACATAAAATCTGATCTCAAAGAAGATGAAGTGGGGACTACAGGGAGAGCCAAAGTTCATCTGTACAATGACCACTTATGTATCTAATAATGAATTGAATTGTACCCCAAATCTTAAAAAAAAAAAAACTTAGCCAGGCACAGTGGCACGCACCTATAGTTCCAGCTACTCAGGAGGTTGAGGTGGGAAGATCATATGAACCCAGGAGTTCGAGGCTGCAGTGAGTATGATCACACCACAGTCCTCAACTTGGGTGACAGAGTGAGACTTAGTCTCTAAAAAATAAATTTAAAATAAATAAATAAATTTAAAAATTAAAATTTTCTTAAAGATTCTTAAAATTTTATGAATTAACATTTAGTCATCTTGTAACCCTGAGAAAACATTTTATAGTTTCAACTTTCATAGTTGAGTTAACTATGATTATAGCAACAACAACCACCATAAAATCTAGGGGAACAAAAGACTAAAGTATGAGTATACCACTTTCCACTTAGGAATAGAAGCTTCAGAAATGCAGTTATCTTTAAAACAAATGTGGATTAGATATACATTTTTGCTATTTGAGAAATTATAAAATTTTCATTCATTGGTATAATGTATGTATCAAAAATTATGAAGAAGTTGGTTTTACATATATATGTGTGTGTGTGTACATATATATATATACACACACATACCATTAATTGCAAATATAAGTAGTTGGGCTTTAAAGTAAGAATTTTGTACCTTTAATAAAGTAAAATCCACTTACTTATAAACTAAAATATGTATGTAAACACTTTGGATAGTATATTTCATTTTGACAAATATTTTTCAATAACTTTTAATAATTTTTCCATTTTGGTCTTAACTACAGTCTTTTTATAAAGTCTTATTAAGCTTATGAAGTCTCTAAAATCCTATATGTGAGGTATGGTCCCCAAAGATGTCCATGTCCTTTTTCTTTTTAACTTTTAATTTTTTTATTTTAAAGATGTGGGGTACAATTCAGGGTTAGGTATACAAATGTTCATTACGCAGGTACTCTTGCTGATGAGGTGTATTCCCCCCTCCCCCAGGCAGATTCCCACTACTGTCCATCCCGCCTCCCCCCCTCGTTACCTGCTACTGCCAATTCTTTTCTTATAGTATTATGATAGTTGTTCAAGGACCGCTTATGAGTGAGAACATGTGAAACTCATTTCTTTGTTTCTGTGAAAAATCACTCAGATGTCCACGTCCTTAATCCTTGTAATCAGTGAATGTAACCATAAATGGCAAAGGGACAGATTAATCAAGATGTGGTTAGGAATATAGACACTGGTCAGGCTTGGTGGATCAGCCTGCAATCCCAGCACTTAGGGAGGTCAAGGCGAGTAGACTGCCTAAGCCCGCGGGCTCGAGACCAGCCTGGGTAACTTGGTGAGACTTTGTCTCTACAATAAATCAAAAATTAGCTGGGTGTGGTAGTACACGCCTGTAGTTCCGGCTGCTTGGAAGGCTGAGGCGGAAGGATTGCCAGAGCCCAGCAGGTTGACGCTAGGGTGGCTATGAGCATACCACTGCACTCCAGCCTGGGCGACACAGTGAGATTCCAACTCAAAAAAAAAAAAAAAAAGAATATAGACTCTGAGATGAGGAGATAATTTTGGATTATCTAGGTGGGTTCATCTAATTACTTGAGTCTTTAAAAGTGGAGAACCTTTCCTGACTTTGGTCAGAGAGAAAGATGTGAAGGAAGAAGGGTCAGAGAGATCAAATGCTGCTTCTTTGAAGATGGAGGAGAGGGGCCCTTAGTCAAGGAAGGAGCAAAAGTTCTAGGCACTGGAAATGGCAAAGAAACAGATTCTTCCCTAGAGCCTCCAGAAAGGAACCTAGCCTAACCTACACCTTGATTTTAGCCCAGTAAAACCCTGGTCTGATATTCATTCTACAGAAGCATAAGACAATAAAGCTGTGTATTTA